>CAUZXS010003856.1:0-157500 GCA_963585895.1 Sepioteuthis lessoniana | reverse complement strand
TATGAATAATTTGATAGGAATTACTTGTATTAGATAGGAATATTAGATATATAACTGAGTACTAGTAAATCTATTTATTCAACGAGCAGGGGTACCCAGTGACACCAAGAGAAAAAAAATTCACTCAAAATATTTTGATGAAATAATTCTGAAATCCATTTTAGCAAGTTTTTATGAATGTATAAAACATAACATTAGCTACAAAAAGAGTTTTAAACAAAGAAAAATTATTTGTTTTTTTTTTTTTTGAGTGTCTTTGTACACAATATTTCTCGTTTTTCTATCTTTTACAAATATGAAGAATTTATTTTCATTACTTACTCATTAGCATTCTTCTTATAGCTAACTATGTGAAAAATGTGGATCTAACCTCATCTCTGTAGTCTATGTTAGAGCCCAGTGTCAAGTCAATATTCATGCAAAAAATCAGATTGGGACTTTTTCTTTATCCCTAATCCATAAACAGATATGCTTAAAAGCAAAAACTTAATATAGTTGTATAAATAAAACTGAAGGTGTCTTTACACATTTCTTATTGCATTCTTTTTATGCTTATACATTTTTATAGATAATTTTTTTATAAATAGATTTTTGATTTTATACATAATCAAATTCCACATTTGGTGAGACAGTAAAAAGTTTTAAGATTTAACATTATAAAAAAAGATTGGACTTCAGTTTTTAAAATTTTGTAGAATTTTATGTGTAACTCTTTTGGTATTTGTACTTGTTTCTCCAAAACTATTTATTTTAGTATCTACTAAATAACCAGCAAACTTATTGAGCTCTACTTGTAAAAGTGGTCCATCGTGATATTGGTGCTTCTATTTAGGGATGAGTGAAGGATTCACATTAGCATTTTATAGTTAATTCTATTATATCAAAAACTGGTTATTACTACCTCTATCCTATAATAGTTGTTACATTTATATCTTCTATATTGGTGTATAAGTTGATCTAGTGTATAGGTCTACATTTAATTTATGGTCATCAAATCATTAGGTTATGGGATTGAATTTTGAAGCCAAGGGTTTGTTCCTTATCCTTCTCATTATGTTTGAGTTTGTTTTTTTTTAATTGGCGACCTTAGTCGAGGGTTTGAGTTTTAATCTTACAATATTGTTACTCGGTAGATGATCTGTGAACCTCGATTGTAACAGCAGTCCATGATAATATTGATATTTCTATTTAGAAAAGAGTGAAGGATTCTAATTAGCATTTCATAATTATCTCCATTCTATTGAGAATTTCAGTGATTAGAAGTAGATATTTAGTGCAAATGCAGACCTCATAAAATTATCATTTAGTTACAAAAGAAACTGAAAATTGCTTTATTCTTTAAGTTAGGATATTTCAAGTATTTTGCTCTAATAAAAATTTTGATGGGAAGTGCTGCTTTGCTGAGTTAGTTACATATATATATATATGTGTGTGTGTGTGTGTGTAAATCATGCTGATAGCACAGTTCCCTAACACTGACTTGCCATCCATCCCTATTGCTCCTGGCAGGTCCTCAAAACACATACTGTGTCCACACAGAACTGATATATGTTAGTGTTTGCTGGATAGCCAATGAATATATATATATATATATATATATATATATATATATATATATATATATATATATATATATATATATATAAAACTATAAGTAATTTTTGAAATAAAATTCATCAGTTAACAAAAGGAAGAAACAGTATAGAAAACCAGATAGACATTTCACTCTAAGAACAAATTTAATATTTCACAGAAATGAAATTTATTTTAGCGGAATATTAAATTCATTCTGATGATCCTATTCCTATATTTATGAAACATGTCAATGTAATTTTCCATACTGTCTTCCTTTTTCACATAGATAATTACTAAAATCTTTCAAGTAATTATAATTAGTATTCTAATTGCTAGTTTAGTTTTGCTGTCAAAAAAATAACAGCAATATTTAGATTATGTTGTGTTTATGAAATATTAAAAGATTTTATATTGTTCTTTATTTTGCTGCTTATGTTCCTGAATGTATAAATCAACTTTTAGTTATGTCAAATTATTAGGATTGATTTAACTAGTTCTTTTTTTTTGTGCTTTCAGTATGTATTTATATCTAACATGTCTTACCCTTTTCTTTCTTTCTATCTATCTATCTATCTATCTATCTATCTATCTATCTATCTATCTATCCTTGTTCATATTTATTTATCTGTCTCAGCCTGTTTAGGTCTCATCTATAAACCAAATAGATCTGTCTGAAAATGATTAATTTCCAAATAACCATGTGCAAATTATTAGTCCAAGACAGAAATGCTTGCAACCATATAACTGTGTGCAAATTATTTGTATGAGATAGGAATGTTTGAAACCATGTAACAGTGTAAAATATAGTCATGATTAATCCCAATAAGTAGTTTACATGCAAATAAACAAATAGACCAGCCATTAATTCTTTAATATTAAATTTTTTATATCATTATATATTCATTTTATTAATAATATTTATACTTTTTTCAATACTTTCTTAATATTTGACAGTTATATTATAAATTACTTTCTTCTAACCACTGTTTTTGTGGGGGGAATAAGTTTGCTTTTTTTCTTTCACATTGTTGGGTAGCAGTTGTTTAGGATTTTATGAGGTGGAGTTACTAGTTCTATGTTCCCTACTCCTGGTTTCGAATTCAAAGTTTTTCTTTTTTCCTAGGTCAGTTGTTTTAGCAAAACTAAAAAGTCCAGTCATCTGGGGAGAAGAGAGAAGGATTCATAACATTCCCAAAGGCATTAGCATGTAGTGAAATGCAAACAGCCTTGTCCAAGATTTGAACTCAATTTGTCAAGTCAATTTCCTACAAAATAACTGTGAGGTGAGGACTTAGTTACTCTGTCCATCTGAGGTGAGGACTTAGTTACTCCCCCTGTCCCTGTTAGGTGAGGTCTTAGTTATTCCTTCTGTCTCTGTAAGGTGAGGACTTATTTACTTCCTCTATCCATGTGAGGTGAATACTTATTTACTTCCTCTGTCTCTGTGAAGTGAAGACTTATTTACTCCCTCTGTCCTATAATAGTTGATGTTCTTGAATTGTGTGTGAATTAATATTATTTATAAAATATCCCAAACTTTCTTGGTTTGCATTTTCTTGTTTATATTCTGCACCTTCTGAACTGCAAAATTATGATTTGGCATTTTCTTGTAGTATATAAGAACTATTGAGTGATTCTGTCACTCAAGAAATTATCTTAGTCCATCAAGGACAAAGAGTGTTATTTAAAATAACTGAAAATTCTATTTCTACCATATTAATCCAATGCATAAAGATGGATAGATATTGAAAAGTGTTACATACACGCACTGAAAAATTTTATTGTTATGATTTAAGTTTTATGTCTCATTTTCTTTAATCAAAACTTTTTAAATATCTTTTTCCCTTTTTAATGATTTTAGGGGGCATATTTATAAACTAGGGCATATTAGTGAAATATACAATTTTTTAAGATGATGCTTTTTTTTGTCTTGTGCTCATATTATTTTTATTTCTTGTTTTTTATTTTTAAAAACAATTTTTAATTTTTATTATTTGAGGAATAAGAATTTTTCAAAATGCTACATAGGATAAGTAAAAACATCCAGTATTTAAAAAGAAATGATTTTCATTTAAAAAAATTAAATTGTCCAATCTTTTTATATTTTTTAATACCTCATATTGTTAGCATATTTTATGTAGGAGGAGCACTGAGTAGCAGAATGTATTTTAATATCCCTGCAAAAATAATTTTGGTTTTGTATTTTAATTCACCTGACAAAAATGATGGAATTAGCATACTTTGATGTTCACTTAGTTTATTTGCTACTAAATAAAAAAAACAAACATTTATAATTGATAAGATGCAACACATTTTTTCTTAATAGCTGAAAATTCTGGCTTCCTAAAATATTCCTTAAACAAACTAGATTAAATTATTTGAATTATGGGATAATTTTTTCCCAGGCCATGCTGGAGATAATATTATGGAATAACTCAATATTAAGGAAAAGATTATGGAATGATCTTGTAATTTGTAAATACCAGCTGAAGCCTAAATATACAAATTGGTTAACAGTTAAAACACAGTCCTTGCAGACATCAACAAGTGGTTGGACATATCTAAACGAAAGGAAATATGGCTCCAATAAAAGAACTGTTAATTGAAATAATGGAAAGGATTGTAAAACTCATTCAAGAAGGTAATCCATAGTGGAGTGTAGCAAAAGACTTTTGTTGTTCCCGGTCAGCTGTGCGTAAAATTTGGGGCAAATATAAAATGAATGGTGGGGGGAGGTTAAAAAGGAAAACATACTGGTATTAAGGCATCAAGATAGAAAACTCTACGTAATATTCTTTGAAAATAGAAAATATAATACAAAACAACTGTAAAACAAATTGGTTGAAACAGGAGTCAATGTTTGGGACAAAAATTGGCTGAATCATGGTGTGTGAACAATTGGAAGAAAGTGATATTCAGTAATAAATCAAGACCAAACATTGACCAAAGTGATGATGCTGGAAATTTTGTCTGCTGTTATTCAAATGAATTATGTAAAGATGACTGCTTAAAAAAACAAAAACAAGAAAATTTCTCCAAGTCATTCAGGACAAAGAGTAGCATGTCATTTGAAGGATCAGGGAAAGTGGCCATCATTATTTCAACAATCAATTTATATGTAAAATCCTGGATAATTTTCTTGTTCCATTGATAGAAAATTGGTTTGGTGATGATAAAGACACTTGTCAGGATGATAATGCATCTTGTCACTGAGCATAGAGGATTAAAGATTTTCAAATCCGGCCAATGTGTAGGATATTCAGTTACATAAACTGACTATAAATTCATATATCTTATTTTTTCTTTCAGTAATAAACATAGACAATGGCACAAAAATATTTTTGTAAGGACATAAAAGTTGATAAATGTCATTTCAATTTTTAAATTTCATTTTGTCATTCATAAGAACAATGATGGAAGAAAAATCTAATATAAAAATTATGAAAATTGATTGATTTTAACAGCATATTAACCTGCCTAGAGTTATTTTATGTCTGGAGGTTAGGGAATTGCATTTATTTTATCTTCATATCCACATTTTTGTGTTGTTGTTTCTTAAAAATTTTTGGCACATGGTTATGTGATATCAAGTATTCCGATCTAGTACAAATAATTTTCACACAGTTGTATGCTTTTACGTTTTCCTAATATTAATAATTCATACACAATTGTATGGTTTCAAGTAATTAGTTCTATGTAATAATACAAACAGTTATATTGTTATGATAATAATCCTTAGTAAACAATTAGAGCTTCCAGTAACTATTCTTAATATAAATAATTTGCAGTTATAAGATATCAAGTATTCCTATCTAATACCAATAATTTTCAAACAGATCTATTTGACTAATAGATGGGACTCTAGCATGTATTACCACTCTGGGTCAGAATAGACCTGCAAATAATTGCAGTAATGGGGCCCTCCACACTACTGAACTGGAGCCTCACCATCAGATGCAATTTAGTGTCATACCAAGGACACCAAAAATTATGAAAAGTTGCTTATACTGTAAAACAAAGTTTATATGTAATAATTTGCGTAAGGACAATTTTTTTGGCAAATTACATCTTGATTTTAAAAATTTAGCAAAAGTCATCTGTTTATTAAAACAAATAAAATTTCAGTTCAGTTTTGCTTGTATTGATATATACATATGATTATTTACTTTAATCCAGCTATATTTAATCATGAGAAATTTGAAACATATATTCAGATTGTTGCAATTTTCTTTTCTGTATGTGTGTGTGTGTGTGCATGCATATATATATATATATATATATATATATATATATATATAGTTTTTCCCCCCTTCCAAGCTGTGTTTTCCTCAACATTAATTTTCTTTTTTCTTGTGCAATTGTAAAATGTTGCTGAGGCAGCATTTTTTCTTCAAATATAAAGAATGCAATTCTTTTGCATCACCAAACTGCTTCTTTTTTTTCCCCCTCCTAAGCTAATATCAAAATTCTTCAAAATCTTTATATAGAAATATTGACATAATTCTTATGAAAAGAGATGTTGAACATTAAGTTGTTTCAGAGTTTTGGAAATTTAAAAATTATTTGGAAATATATTTGTGATTATTATTATTTTCACTCTCTGCAAGTTTTTCATACCAGTTTTAACCAGCAGTTTTTCACTGAAGTCTGAGTGACTGTAAGTTTCCTTAGGTCTCCAGGACTCTTCTAAGTATTCTAGCTGATCTTGAAAGTATTGTGTTCTGGATGGTTTTGATCCTTCCTCTGATCTTCAGTTCACCCAGACTCTTTTCCAGGCATGTGGATACCATTCTAAATGCTCCGACTACAATTGGTATCACTGAAACTTTCATATTCCATAATCATTTGTTATTTTAACACAGATGTAAGATCCAAATATTTGCCTATCTTTTGCTTTCTTGCATTTTCCCTCTATAATCTGCTGGGATGGCAAAATCCACTTGATGAAAAATTCTTCTTTTATCATCATCATTATTATTATTTCTCTCCTTATGAGCTCTTCACACCAGCATTAGTTGGTGGTATTTCACTGGAGTCTGAATGACAGCAAGTCAGGTCTCCAGGACTCTTCTCAGTATTCTAGTCGATCTTAACAATGCTGGAGTCTGGATAGTTTCAATTTGTCCTCTGATTTCCAATTCTTCCAGTCTTCTTTCCAAGCCTTTGGAGACTATTCCAAGTATGCCAATTACAATTGATATCACTGTCACCTTCATGTTCTACAGCTGTCTAAGTTCTTAGGCAAGGTCTAAGTACTTATCTCTTTGTTTCCCTTTCTTTGATTTTCTCTCTGTAGTTTGTTGGAATGGTAAAATTCACTATATGACAAGTTCTCTTCTTTTTTTTTTTTGTTAATTATTACTTGGTCTGGTCTCTTGGTTGGGATCAGGTGATCTGTTGGTACCTCAAAATCCCAGAGAATTTATGTACCTTATTCACTAGGGTAGATTTTGATTTGTGCATATACCATTTCGTAGTATGTTCAAATTTCAATTTCTTGCACAATTCCCTGTGGAATACACCTTTTGTGCTTGTTTTTTACATTTACTTACTATGTGATTATTGGTTCACATCTTAGTTACCACATAATCAATACTTACTATTCTGTTCCACATTACTGATTTTGGCATTAGAGCCTTCTGGCATTATTTTGTGCTGCTTTTAGAAGAGATCCAGTTTCCCTCTTATGGTTGTCCTTTTATATTATTACTTTACTCTTTTGAGAGTTTTTCACACCAGTGCTAGCTGATGGTTTCTTACTGGAGTTTGAATGACAGCAAGTCTCCTGGACTCTTCTCAATATTCTGGTTGATGTTAATAATGCTGTCGTTTGGATGGTCTCCACTCGTCCTCTTATTTCCAAGTCCTCCAGTCCCTCTACCAATCCTTTTGTGACTGAACCAAGCTCACCAATTACAATTGGTATCACTGTTACTTTCATGTTTTTTCAGTTTTCTAGCAAGGTCTAGATGCATATCTCTCTTTTCACTTAAGTTTTACTCTATGGTCAGCTGGAACAGCAAAGTCCACTATTTGACAGGTTCTCTTTTTTTTTTTTGATGATCACTGGGTTTGGTTGTCTGGCCGAGATTAGGTGACTTGTTTGTATCTTAAAATCCCAGAGAAGTTCGTGCATCTCATTTTCCAGGATGGATTCTGGGTTGTGCATATACCATTTGTTCATATGGTCATTTACATAATTTCCAGTGGATCACCTTCCCTGCACAGTTGTGTCTAGTCTTATTCTCTGTTTCCACTAATTTATGTGATCTCTGTCACTACATAATCAACATTTGTTATTTTGTTGCATCTTGTCTATCCTTGCTTTGACATAGTCCTTATGGCATTGTTTTGTGCTGCTATCAGAAGAGATTCAGTTTCTCTCTTAAGGTTTCCCTTTGTTAGCCATGTCCAAGTTTTCTTGTGAGATTTTGCATCTTTGTGGCTTAAAATGTCCAAACAGTTGTTTATCTTCCTGTTTTTGTTTTCTGGTTATTTTTGTTCTATTGATGCTTGTGTTGTCTGTATTGTTTCTGCGCTTCCTTATGTAGTTCTCAAGTCTTTGTATTGATGCATTGACACTATCTTGAATGCTGGCTAGTCCTCTTCTTCCTTCTCTTCTTGACACATTCAGTTTTGTCAACATCATCTCATAAGCATTGTAATGAGTTTTCTTGTTCTCTGGTCCATTTGTTAAAGTTCTTCCCTCATTCACTTCAAGAATGGTCCCAAGTATCTTACAAGGGGGACATTTATCCTCTTGATGAGATTTCTGCTATATAGTTTGGTTTCCAGTAGTTTCCTCCTTCTCCTGAGATGTTCTTTTTTAATTTTTTCTTTCATCTCCACTTGTTTGATAGTGTCTGCTTCCAATGTTCCCTGGTACTTGTCAGTTTCCTTTTCTCCAAGCATTCTGATTTTATTTATATTATTACTATAATTATTATAATTTGTTTTTCTTCTATTATTTATAGTTCTTTTATTATATTTCTTGCAAGTTTTTCATACCAGCATTAGCTGATAGTCTTTCCCTGGAGTCTGAATGACAGCAAATCTCTTCAGAACTCTTCTGACTATTCTTGCCCATCTCAACCCTACTGTAGTTTGAATAATCTTGATTCATCTTCTGATTTCCTGCCCACTTTACAAGCCTTTATGGACTGTTTGAAGTGTGTATCACTGTCACTCTCATGTTCCACAGCTTTTTAGTTTTCTGGTATGGTCAAAGTACTTGTCTCACTTTTCATTTTCTTTTATTTTCACTCTGTGGTCCACTGGGATGTTCTCTTTTTTTATTTTTGTTTGTATTGTGATACTGACCAAAGAAAGACATGGGGTACACAAAAGGTTTGATAGAAAAACATATATATTCAAGTAACAGAAACAAGATACAAGTGAACCTGGTTAAACAGTAATTAGTTGGTAGAAAGCTGAGTGTCCAGTGTGGTAGTGACTATCCGTTCACTATGCAAATGGTGTCACGCTGATTTGTGCACTCCGTCTGACATTCTCGTTGACGTGTATTTATGGAGGAGGGTGAATCCATTATGTAGGAAGTACAACAGTTTGTTTATTATCACGAGGTCTGGTTCTTCTTCCTATTATTATCATTATTATTATTGGAAAATTATATTGTGATTCATTATAAAAACTAAAAAATATAACTGAAAATTAAAACCGAAGAAGAATATTTAATCTAATCTATTTAATTTCTATTTATTGATATTCTGTTTTGTCTTAAGATTAACTTGAGTAAAAACAAAGATATATCAAAGATGGAATTGGGTTTGTTTGTTGCCAACATTTTGGAATTATTGTTTTGGTGCTAATTCAGAAAGACTAATGATTTGGAGTAGAAACAAGTCTCATTGTCAATATTTTTGTGTTAAAATGGTTGACAAATATCAACTGATGGGCATCACAATGAACAAAGTAATGAGAAACAAACAGCAGCAACTGACTGGTAACACAACAGATAACTGCAAGTTCATTACCAGAAATGAGTGAAAACATTGTAAGCAAGAAGAACAAATCAAAATTTTTACACAATGGTTATTTATATGTGTTTGAAATATGTAGCAAAGGTGACCTATTGTTACTATTTTGGAGATGTGAGTTAAAAAACAAGTGCAAAGGTTGTATTCACACTATAAACTATGAAGTTTTAAAAGAAGTGAATGGGCATTCTCATGCTACTTCACCAGTAAGTGTGGAAGTTGCTACTATCAAAATAAATGTAAAATGTAAAGCTGAAGAAGTGTCGTCATCAATTATGAATATTTGCATTGAAAATAATTCTCAAGCTACTCAGGCAACACTTTCTAACTCAGAAGTCATGGAAAAATGTTGTAAGATTAATATTCATTTTACTTATTTGATTTTAGTAATATTGTAAAAAATAAATCTAATTCTTTTTTAATTATCAATAATACAACCTTATCAATCTATTAAAATATGCCAAAGGTGCCAAAACAGTTCAGTGCCAAACAGTCAGCACCTAAAAGGTGGCACCTTAACATACCCCACCCTATCAAATAATCCATATTTTTCCTTAGCTAATATCTTTTACTGTGATGTAGATGTTAATACACCTCTTATTTTGGAATCTGTTCATTTGATTCTTTATTGAAATTCAGCTAATTTGTTATTTGTAAATTTAATCTTGACTAAAATGAAACATGGTATAAAAATTGTTGAAAGGAATTTAATGAAAAAAATATCAAGAAAGTAAAACTATATTTTTATTCTATTTGATTTAACTAATTATATATGTATATATATAGTTCATCTATCAATCTTTCTCTTTCTATAAATATATATATATATAGATAGATAGATAGATAGATAGATAGATAGATAGTTAGTTGATTTGTAAAACACCAACTCATGATTTTTTTTAATATATTAAAAGATTTTAATATTGCAATATTTGCTCTACACTTTTCATTTATTTCAACTTTCATGCGTAGAGCACTATGATATTTTTATTGATTTTATCTAACTGTAAGTGTACCAGTTTTAATTATATATATATATATATATATATATAGACAAATACCTAGAGACATATGCAAAAATAGAAGATTTACAATGTGTAATTCATATTGTAAATCTCCTATTTTTGCATGTACCAACAATTTATATATATATATATATATATATATATATATATATAACTTTTATATTACCCAAATAAATTGGGACACACATTCAAGGTGTTATAATTTTAATTTATATCACTAATAAATCTGTAAAATTAATTGTTGATTTGAATTATTATTTTTCTTCTACTGACCTGTATTTTTTTTTTTTTTCCAGTCGACATCAGGAACAAATTATCCAATGTTTACAATTGAACAAATTGAGCTCATTCGCCGATTGCGCAATAGTGGCATTACCAAGGAGCAAGTAGTTGAGGCTTTTGAGCGCTTTGACCGGATTGACCAAGAACTCGGACATCTGTACACCGTTCCCTCCAGTAGTGCTTCCCCAACTGTCAACCAACAGTCTTCTCTGCAGGCGCCATCTATTCCATCAACGTCAGTTGGTCAGCCCCCTCTTGCACATTCATCAAACAGTGCTAGCCATGGCCACTCCATGCTGCTCTCACGATCCAACGGCCAGTATCCCCTCTATTCCGGCTCAAGGCCTTCATTCTCATCATCTTCACCTCAGTCAGATAATGGACAGTCAGACCTCAAACCTCCGAGCAACAAGCGCCCTCGTGAGGAGAGTACCGAAACTAATCATGAAGAGTCAATGCAGGAAGGTAATAACCATATTCAAAGGGCACATAACTCCGTACACAATTCCATGTCTTTGGTGGGCCCAAGATCACTTTCCTTTTCAGAGAACCATTCGTCTTTGAATCAGAATTCAACTATGCCAAATTCCATAACAGGACCTCATAATTCTCCAGTATCACGGGTCAATGATTCTATTGCTGCCATGTCCAGTAGTGGGATGGAGGATTCGCAGTTAGGGTTAAGCCTGGAAAATAATCAGGAGCTTGAAGTTGAGGATCTACAAGAATTCATGAAGTGAGTTAAGTTTCTGCCCTAAGCCTTTCTATATGCTCTATTGTTGCCTTTTGTGCATTTGTGTGTGTGTCTGTGTATGTTGTATGTGTGTTTGTGTATGTTGTATGTCTCTTATTCTCTTTCTCTCTGTCTCTGTGTGTTGTATGTCTCTTTGTTTCCCTTTGCATCAATGTGTGTGTATGTGTCTTGCTATACTTCAGAGAGTGTTTGTGTGTGTATGTGGCCATTTGTTATGTTTATCTCTCTCTACTTCTGAGTGTATTGTCTCTCTCTCTCTCTCTCTTTATATATATATATATATATCAGAGAAAAAGAGACAGATACACATATCATTAAATAAGTTTCCAGACTTTTTTCGTATGGGCACTTTTATTGATAGTACACACATCAAACTATAGTTCCCTTTGAAGTAATCTCCTCCAGCTGCAATGCACTTGTTGTACTGTTCCAACAACTTCTGGAAGGCCCCATGGAAGTCCTCTTGTATGAGCATGTCAATGACCTTCATCACAGCCTCTGTCATCTCCTCAATTGTCTCATAATGACAGGTTCTGAGCTTCGGGAATAACCAAAAGTCACAGGGAGCAAGGTCTGGACTATAGGGAGGCCGAGGAACTGTCTTGATGCCCATCTTGGTCAAATAGTCTGTGACAAGGATGGAATTGTGGACTGGTGCATTATCCTGGTGGAAATGACACTGACAAGTGCTGGCCTCTTCTGACGGAATCTCTTCCAGAACCTCCTTAAAACCTCAACATAGTAACCCTCACCCTAACCTTAACCCTTTCGCCTATCAACTCCAGTGTATTGACTTCCTTATTCCTCCCACACCTCTCATCATCCCTCACAGGCTCCCTGCCTTCCTTGAATCTCTTATGCCACTCAAAAACTGATGCTCGATTCATGCAAGATGGTCGAAAAGCAGTCTGAAGCATTCCATACGTTTCTGTGGTGGCATTTTTTCCAAGTTTAAAACAGAATTTTATTGCATATCGTTCTTTTAAAGTGTCCTCGCGTCCAGATTGCATTTTTGAAATTCACCAGCTGTGACAATCGGGCTTTAGTAGGGTGTATTCCAATTGCTGCTGTAGCTGTTCATTTGAAGCTGAAATCATAAAAATTGGTCAGTCATCTCATAAGATGTATAGCAATAACATAGTGAATTTTCAAGAGTCTACGACAATTTTCAATGCATGTACAAAAAAAGTCTGGAAACTTATTGAAGGCCCCACAAAGGTGAGTGTGTGTGTGTGTATATATATATGTATTTATATACTCATTTATGTCTCTCTCTCTACCTTGGCATGCATCTTTCTCAGTGTCTTTATGCGCACATTTCAGTCTTTCTGTGTGTATATGTGTGTTTTCAGCTCTCTTTGCATTTGTGTGTGTCTCTTTTACTGTTTGTTGTTTGATATTAATTTTTACTATAAAAAAAGCGAAAGATGCAGATTTTGAATACTTTTGCTTTAATTTTTTTTCAGGCTCAGGTATTTGGTGTATTGTTTGGTTTGTAACTAGATCAAGCAAAAGACTAAACAAACCTTTCTTATGGCTATAAAGAAGAACTGGCTTTTATAACTGGTGATAGTGGATTTAAAAAATCAAGCATGAATATTTATCTGTTGATAGATTTTGGAGTTCTACAAAATAAGAGAATCTTTCAATAACAAAAAAAGGCTTTAACTATATTGATGCAATTTTCTACTTCATATTTATGTGAATTAATCAAGGGTAAAAAAGAGAAAGATTCTTGAACATTGAAGGAGAAATAAGTCTCATGTACATCCTGACATAGAAAAGGTTACTAAGAAACATCCATCCTATGTTTCTTATTGGTAACTATCCCTAATGCATTGAATAAAAAAGTAATTACTAATTATATTCTACAATTAATCCTTTCTGGACTGATTAAATTTTCATCCAGTAATGTGAAAATACTGAAATAATTTGTTAAAATTGTCTGTTATTGACATCCCCAAGTTATGTTCATAAATAAAGACTATGTTTTTTTTTAACCATTTTCACTATTTATTGTATTCAGTTATATCTTGGCTTACATACAGTTAAACATTTTCATGTCATTGCACTAAATTCAAAATAGTAATGGAACTATGTTTTCAGTGTCAAAACCTTCAAATTCACCATCAGAATTACCAAAGTCCCAATCAAAGAAAATACCTTCTGACATCTTGCTTTGTTGTTGAAATTGAAGTTCATCCCTTGTTCTAAATTTATAAATACACTTCAGAAGTTGGTGATGTAATATGCTAATCACTTCTTGCAACCTCTTTCTATTGGCCAGTAAAAATATTATGTGTGTGCTATATCATATGAAATTTGGAGAATTCTGAGAAGTACCCCATTATCAAAAATGAGTTAACTTGGTTCCTGTGTTTTGAAATTATTGCAGTAGACTTGATCGAGAATACAAAATTAATTGATATGATAATAGGATTACTGATACATTTCTGATTTCTGTTAATGAAGAGATTTCATTTGTAGCTAAAAAGGTGTTTTAACTATTTTGGTCCAGTTTTCATCTTCATATTTACATGAATTTGCAGTTTTCTTCTTTTACTAACATTACTAATGAAAAAAGAAAAAGATTCCTGTGCAATGAAAAGAATAAACATCTGCTGATCTCATGTATATTCCAATATAGAAAGAAACATCCATCACGTTTCTCATTGATACTTTTACCAAATTTACTAAATGAAAAAGGAATTATTAATAAAGTTCTTCAATTTAAATTATTATTAAAAGTTAGAAGTTATAAAAAAGTTTTTTTTTTAGATTTTCTTACAAAATATGCCAAAATATCATTGCTTCTAAAGTGAACCTGAAACAATGTAAATCATTGCTTCTAAAGTGGACCTGAAACAACAAATATCATTACTTTTAAAGTGCACTTGAAACAATGTAAATCATTGCTTCTAAAGTGGACCTAAAACAACAAACATCATTACTTTTAAAGTGAACCTGAAACAATGTAAATCATTGCTTCTAAAGTGGACCTGAAACAATGTAAATCATTGCTTCTAAAGTGAACCTGAAACAATGTAAATCATTGCTTCTAAAGAGGACCTAAAACAACAAACATCATTACTTTTAAATTGGACCTGAAACAATGTAAATCATTGCTTCTAAAGTGAACCTGAAACAATGTAAATCATTGCTTCTAAAGTGGACCTGAAACAACAAACATCATTACTTTTAAAGTGAACCTGAAACAATGTAAATCATTGCTTCTAAAGTGGACCTGAAACAACAAATATCATTACTTTTAAAGTGGACCTGAAACAATGTAAATCATTGCTTCTAAAGTGGACCTAAAACAACAAACATCATTACTTTTAAAGTGAACCTGAAACAATGTAAATCATTGCTTCTAAAGTGGGCCTAAAACAACAAACATCATTACTTTTAAAGTGGACCTGAAACAATGTAAATCATTGCTTCTAAAGTGAACCTGAAACAATGTAAATCATTGCTTCTAAAGTGGACCTGAAACAACAAACATCATTACTTTTAAAGTGGACCTGAAACGATATAAATCATTGCTTCTAAAGTGGACCTAAAACAACAAACATCATTACTTTTAAAGTGAACCTGAAACAATGTAAATCATTGCTTCTAAAGTGGGCCTAAAACAACAAACATCATTACTTTTAAAGTGGACCTGAAACAATGTAAATCATTGCTTCTAAAGTGAACCTGAAACAATGTAAATCATTGCTTCTAAAGTGGACCTGAAACAACAAACATCATTACTTTTAAAGTGGACCTGAAACGATGTAAATCATTGCTTCTAAAGTGGACCTAAAACAACAAACATCATTACTTTTAAAGTGCACCTGAAACAACAATGAATATGATTGCTTCTAAAGTCCACTTCAAGGAATAAATATCACTCTTTCTAAAGTGCACACCGAGCAAGAATAGTTTAGGAAGAACTTATAATTTTCTTTTACAGAAGACATGAACAGATGGTTTCTTCTGGTTTATAGCAACAAGCAAAATGATATTCATGAGCTAAGTTGAAATTTCTTATGACGTAGTTTGTGTTTATAATAATGCTCTTGAAGAAAGCATAACTTCATCTTTCTCCTTCCAATTTTGTGTAACATAGTGAAGTAGACTGGGCTTCTGGCCTTTTTTGGAAAATAGTCTAGTGGAACAAATTCAGAAGCCATACAGACATGAAACTAGTAGCTATACCCTGTAAAACTTAGTTGCTATTAAAACCACAGCACCATCACAGGTTGCGTAGTTTTCATAAACTTACAAAGAAAATTTGTTTGTTAAAATTCTTTTTGTTTTGTTTTTGTACGTTGATCCTAAAAGTTATACAGTCTTGATTCCAGGCAAGGAATGACAAAAATGTATGAAGAAATCAAGGCTTTTGTAAATCGGGTTGGACTGAAGCAGTCTCAAATAGCGGCCATGACAGGTGAGTTTAGGCTTTTCTACTTGTTTCATTCTTTCATTTGTATTTGGTATTTTTAAAGCCAATATTGCTTTTCAAGTGTATTTATGGATCATGTTTAATTAACAAAACATAAATAATCTAATCTTGTGATCAATATAACAACTAATTATGTTTTTGTAAAAAGAAATTTCAGTACAGTATTGTTTTGTTTAATAAAACCACAAGAAAGTACTGAAAAGCTCCTGTGCCAACCAAGAACAAAATGATTTTTTGTGTTAGTAAGTTTTTTTTTTGTTATAAAAGTTGAAGAAACTTTAGAAACATTATACCAAACATGTTCAACTATGGGATTCTATGCTTCATGGCCTTAGATCATTCCATTCTTGATAGACCAACAACTTTATGAACCCCTTGTACATATATATAAGTGTGGTAGATCAGTCACAATTTATTTTATCTTATTTATTACTTTTTGTTTTCATTTATTCATTCATTTATTTCATTCATTTTTTTTTTATGTTAATTTTATTCTTCCTAGCAGTTTTTTTAATCAATAAAATACAGTTTCGTCCAACCCTCATATGGTTGGAAATGTTCTGATGATCCATTTAGGTGAAACATAGGTAGATTTATTTTTTCTGACTCTGCAAGCATTCATTTTTATGTATATATGTCTATACGTGTGTGTGTGTGTGTGTGTGTGTGTGTGTATATATATATATATATGTGTGTGTGTGTGTGTGTGTATATACATATGTATATAAGTTGGCAACCTAAGTCAAAGGTAACCTGAAGGCTCCCTTTTCAATATCTACAACACCAAGGTGTAGGGGATGGTGCTACTCAAATCCCTGGATTGCTCCACTTTACCCTTGATCCCACCTTGTAATGTAAGGTGGAATCAAGTACTATTTTTTGAGTCTTTGGTATGACGCAACCTGGGATTGAACCCCAGTCTCCTGGACCATTGACGAACACTCTACTCATTAGGCCAGTATGTATATATATGTATATGTGTGTGTGTGTGTATATATATATTTATGTATGTATATATATATTTTATATGTGAGGATACAGGTTGTTGTCCTGAAGACCTACCTAGGGCGATGAACGATAGGGAGGAGTGGCGAAAGAGGGTCAGGGATATCCGTGCTGCCAGCACGATATGATGATGATGATGATGATATATATTTATGTATGTATGTGTGTATATGTATGTATATATATATATATGTATATATTTATGTGTATATATATATATATATATATGTATTTATGTATGTATATATATCTATGTATATATATATATATATAGTCAAATGCCTTGGAGAAGTCTATGA
Source organism: Sepioteuthis lessoniana (assembly GCA_963585895.1). Taxonomy (NCBI): domain Eukaryota; kingdom Metazoa; phylum Mollusca; class Cephalopoda; order Myopsida; family Loliginidae; genus Sepioteuthis; species Sepioteuthis lessoniana. Next base: position 140,113 of record CAUZXS010003856.1, on the reverse strand, counting down.
ATAATAATAATAATAGTGTTGCTTCGAGGATTTTTTGCATGAACACCTAAAATTTGACAAATAGTCAAAATTTGTGATGTGGATCGTTTTCTCCAAAAGCCATTTTGGTTCTTCCTAAGTATTTCCTCAATTTTAGCTTCTATACACTTGGGTAGGAGACCATTGTAGATATTGGCAGCTATGAAAGTAAGGGTTATACCTCAGTAGTTCTTGGCTTCTCTGAGGTCACCCTTTTTGGCGAAAGGGAGGATTCAGCCCTTTGTCCATCTGTCTATTGTGTTCTGGTTATATACAGCGTTAAAGTATCAGAGCAGTAGGTTATCAAATTTCCTTGTTTTTCATACTTCTGGGGATATTTCATCAAGACCTGCAGCTTTCCTATTTTTAATTTTTCTTTGTACTAAGTCAAGTTCTTCTTGCATAAATTGTCCATATTTGATGTCTAGTTGATTACTAGCCTATGATCTCCCCAAAGAAACCATCGCAGCCATAATGATACTATATAAAAACACGAAAGTAAAAGTTTGATCACCGGATGGAGACACAGACTACTTTGACAATGGAGCAGGTGTGCTACCAGGTGATACATGTTTATTATCTGCCTAGACCACGTGAGTCAAACATCTATAGACTTAATGAAAGAAAATGGCTTTACACTCGCAAAGGCAAGAAGCAGAAGATATTCTGCACAAAATATTACAGATGTGGTCTACACCGATGATATAGCGCTTCTGGCAAATACACCCGCCCAGGCCAAATCCCTGCTACATAGTCTGAAATGGGCAGTAGGTGGCATAGGCCTCCATGTGAATGCAGACAAAACAGGTGCTTTAATCAAAGAGGCAACATCTCCACACTAAATGGTGGTTCTCTGAAACTCATGGACAAGTTCACTTACTTCAGAAGCAGCATCTCATCAACCAAAAATGACATCAACACATGACTAGCAAAGCCATGGACAACTATCAATAGGTAATCGATCATATGGGAGTCAGACCTGTCCGATAAATTAAAAAGCAGTTTTTTCAATACTGCTATATGGATGCACCACGTGGACCCTGACTAAGTGTATGGACAAAAAGCTTGATGGCAATTACGCAAGAATGCTGTGGGCTGTATTGAACGAGTCCTGGAGGCGACACCCAACAAAACAGCTGCTGTACGGCCACCTACCACCCATCACAAAAACTATCTAAATTAGACAAACCAGACATGTGGGACACTGCAGAAGTTAAGATGAACTTATAAGCAATGTACTCTTGTGAACCACTTAACATGGACAAGCAAAGGTTGGACAACGAGCTAGAATCTTTCTTCTGATATGAGATGTAGCTTGGAAGTCCTAGCAGGAGTGATGGATGATAGGGATGAGTGGCAAGAGAGTGTCAGGGAGATCGGTGCTAGCAGCGCGATGTGATGATGGTGATATATGTGTATAAACGTGTGTGTGTGTATATATATATATATATATATGTGTGTGTGTGTCTGTAGCACCCTCCCCTACACCTCAGTATGGTAGCTATTGAAAAGGGAGCCTTCCAGTCATCCTCAACTAAGGTCACCAACTTAGTTACATATATATGTATATGTACGTATGTATATATATATATATGCATGTATATATAAAATATATATATATATATATATATAAACTTATCATATACTATAACAAATTTAGAACCTCTAATTTAGTTATTAACTGTAATTCCTCTACCATGATTGAGGTTTTGCAAAAAACTTATGTTGTATATCAATTTAAATGTACTTTAGGAGATTGTATCTCTGAAAATCAAAGTATATACATTGGCTTAACCTTAACTGCCCTATTGAGATGACTCACTATGCATCTATCTGATACCAGTTCAATAGCACAACATCTAAAAAACATTCCTGTTCGAAAACTGAGTTTTGGAAAATTCTTACCAAAAACACAACAATATTAGTACAATAAAATAACAAACCAAAATTACAAATTCTTGAAGTGCTCCATATCAGAATGAAACAACCCAAACTCAATAAAATCAATTTTGAATGTACCTAAATGTCTTTAGCTACTGCTGCTACTTATAGAAATGAATAAAATACTACAACACACCAGTATAAATAATAAACACTTACAAAGTAGTAATGTACATGCAAAGGTCACATTGCTTTTGCAATGTACACACCCCTGATGATGGCCCAAGATCAGGCAGGAAGTACTACAGTAACAATTAGTTATGAAAGTTTCGTTAACTAATTTCTGCTGCATACTATAAAATTAATTCAGCAACTGGAAAGGACATATACAAAAACATGTAGTAAAACATGTCTATATTGTCCAATGAAATATGCATTAATGAAGAAATGCTGCTCAAATATACATTTATACATGCATATATATATATATGTGTGTGTGTCTATACATATGCATGTATATATATATATATATATATATGATACTCCATAGTATATTACAATATAACATGTTTCTTAACACTATGATATTCCCACCTCACCTATTATTCTTACTTTTTAGATCCTGTATCCTTTTTATCTATCATACATGTCAAATCAAAAAATTAATTTCTTTCATTATGCAATGATGATTCCTTAGTTAAAATCCATCTTTACGCACAAAATTTTTTTAATCCCCTTCTGACTCGCAACTTCTGCTACACATCGCTATACATAGGAGGCAACCTCAAATTTTCCATATGACGCATGTATCATCATACACACACATGCACATACTAACAATCACATATATAACCATACAGAATAATATGCAATTATAATCTACACAAACACACACACACACACAGTTATATGCAATCCTAACATAACATTCTTTTGACTGCATTTTTCAATTTTTTTGATTTCTCCAAAATCTTTCTTTCTCTGTCTGATGATTGTCATAAAAAGATGGCATGAAACCAACAGCCATGGATAAGCATCCATGCTATTTAATGTATATATAAATACTAATATCTTTTTTTCTTTGCCTGATGATTGTTGTTTATAAAACAGTATGAAACCTATGGTTGTAGACTAGCTTCCATGTTGTTAAATATATATAAAAAATAATATATATTTACTTATTATTATAAATACTAATATATATTTATTTATTATTATTATATAATAGCTCTATCACATATTAAGCACTCTTCAAATTATTTCGCATTTGGTCTGCTGCAAACCTACTTAGTGAGATAGTGACAACCAATCACTGTTTTTATATTTACGTATATATATATAAGGATATATATATATATATATATATATATATATATATATATATACATTTATATACTTATGTACATATATATGTACATATATATATGTTTTTTTTTGTTTTGTTTTTTAGTCTTTTTTTCTTGCATTTCAGACTGTTAGTAATGAATGTTTCAACAAAGAAATAAATGGTCCTTTAAAAAATTTTTTTTCATTGAATTTTTTTGTAGCAGGGTTAAAGAGTTAAAAAAAAATCATGTGCCACTTGTGTTAAACTTCAAGTGAATATGTGGAGTATCCTGTACATTTCATATCCCTAAATTATTCTCTTCTTAGACCAAGAATCCTTCATCCCCCACTTTGTAAAAATAGACATAAAAATTTTAAATTTCTTAAAAGGTTTTCGAGGTTTGATAAGAGAAATTTACAATATTATTAAAATGATCTAACTTAAAGCATTAAACGGTTCCAAACTAAATTATAAAGTAATATTGGGTTGAGTCATAAATAGTTTCCATTTTTTTTAAAAGCAAGTTGTAACTACACATTTTAAACTTCTAATATTCTAAACACAACCAGAAATTACCTGATTAAAAAGAGCTTTCATTGATCATTCTTATTTAAATAGTGAAAGAGTATACATTATAATTTAATCTATGATCTCATGCCCCTAAAATCGAGGAACTGAAAGTGCATATTCAGCATGTAATGTGAGAATTTAAGAATAACAAAAATGCTACAGAAACAGCTAATGAAATTTCAAGTGTTTATGGCCAAAGTGATATTATTGACTGCCAAGTCTAAAACTGATTTTCAAAGTTTTTTTTCTGATGATATGCTATTGATAGATAAACCCAGACTAGGATGATTATCCAATCTCGATCAAGATGCTTTAAGAAAATTGGTGGACTGCAATCTGCTCAAACGTATTCAAGAATTAGGACTTGACCTAAACACATCCCAATCCACAATCTGCTGCCATTTGAAAAAGATAAGAAAAGTAAGCAATCTGGGTGTTTGGCTTCCTCATACTCTTAGTGAAAAGAATAAGTATGATTGCATACTCATAGTGACAAGTCTTCTTTCAAGGCAGAGAAATTTCTTGAGAATATCAAAACAGGTGATAAAAAATTGGTCTTTTATGACAATGTTCAAGACCAGAGGCTGTGGTTTGACAAGGATGAATTTCCACAACCTACTCCAAGCACAAAGCTTTATGGAAGAATAGTTATTCTGTGTGGAATCACTGTGATATTATTCATTTTGAATTTTTAAATTGCAATCAGACACTGAGTGTAGACTTATATTCTCAACAGCTGCAACTTGTACATGAAATTCTTTTAAGAAAACACCTCACAATCATCAGTAGGAGAAACATTGTGCTTCTCCATGATAATACAAGGCCACATTCAGCTAGAATTACTCAAGAAAAAAATACTGTATTTAGGCTGGTCTTCCTCCATATTCACTAGACCTTTCACCAAGTGATTTCCATCTTTTTTGTTCTGTACAAAATTCTCTGAATGATAAAATATTCTCAAGAAGATCTGGTGAAAATGTTTGTGGAAAACTTTTTGAGTTTAAAACCAGCTGAAGTTTAGTTGAAAGGGGAATCATCAAGCTATCTGGTAAAAAGCAAGAGTTAATAGTGAATATACTATTGATTGATATTAATTCATTGTTAAATTCTTCATGAATGAATTATAAAATGGAAATTTTTTATGACTCAACCCAATTGCAATTAAATAAATTAATTTTATAAGTATGATGTGACTGACCTATGATTTTAATGGCCTCCCAAATGTGGCTTTTAAGTAAGTATAACATAAAAGAAATTCTTTTTAAAGTGGATTATTTAGAATTACAGCAGAAATAAAAAATGCTCTAATCACTTTGGACCAGAATATTTTTGTGGGATATTAGATCAGTGAAATATCTTGTCATCTGTTCCAGGACAATCATTGCTTTCACTATATTCATCACAATCTATAAATTATTTTGAATCACTATTTGATTCACTGTCAGAGTTAAAAATATGATCCAAAATAAAGAAATTTCTCATAACTTATATCATGTCAGTTGTTCCTTTTATGGTTAATGCAAAATTCCTAGAAATAGCTTAGGCTTTCATAGAGAAAAAGAAACAGTAATATTCCATTATAGATTTGATAATGAAATGAATTTCAAAATAATAAAGATAGAATAAATGTATTTATTTTACAGGAAAACAAAAATGATTTATCTTGTTTGTCATATTTTCCTACTTTTATTTATTTCTAGGTATCAGTCAGTCGTACGTGAGTCGTTACTTGCGAGGGGAGTTCACAGAGATGTCGGAACGGTGTCGAAGAGCAATGTATGCTTGGTATGTCTCCCACCGACAGCGTTTAGCAAGAGCTCCACGATTTGCCTACGGTACGTTAACAAGACAAATTGCCTGCTTTTTAAAGGTTTTTGAATTTTTTTATTAATCTGTCTATTTAGATTTTACATTCACATTGACTTTGTTATATAATACAAACACATGCACAAATATCAAATAATAGTAAATGATTTTGTTTGAAGACTTTCCAGTAAATAAATATTAATGGACAAAAAGTAAATATACAAATACAGTATCACTCATAAATAAATACTTCTCTTTCAATTTTTTTTATAAAAAAAGTTATTTTTCTTCTAAACCAAAGATATTGAGATTTTTATTATTCCTCCTTCATAAATCTTTGTTTGCAAAGTCTAGCCAAGAAGAAGTGAAACAATGAAAATGGATATTATTCATTGTTCTTTGTGTTAGATTGAAAATATGTTAACAAAAAATAAAATTGCATAAATATTTACAAGGCGTGTACTAGTTTTGGACTGCTACATTTTCATGTTTTTGGTTACAATGTTTCACTGTTGTAGAGCTTTACATCAGATATTTATTGTCTGCTTTAATGGAATTGATAAAGGAGAAAAAAAGAAAGGAAGGGAAGAAATAAGTAAAAGAAAGAAATGAAAAGTGCTTTCATTCATACTATAAAGGAAGAAAAAACGTTTGTTTTTATGGATATTATTCCCCTCTTATTGGATTTTTTACATATATATAAATATATATATATATATATCATCTTCTTTCCTGTTCTTTTGTTTTGTTGATTTATGCAGATTATTAAAATTTATAATTAAGAATTTTTAAGTAGACTTTTGCCATTACTCCTAGGTTGACTCTGACCTACAGCAGTAGTGCCTGCTAGAGATCCATTTATGGGTTAAATTCATATTTGATAGAAATACTTCATATCATATTACTGTGTACAATTTTTTTGTATCAAGTCTATCTTCTTGAAGCTATACTTGTTTACTAAGGATTATTATTATTAGTCACTTGAAACCATATATTGGCTTGCAGATTATTGGTGTTAGATAGGAATACTTGAAACCATATAACTGTGTGCAAACCAATGATTATTATTAAATAGGAATAGTTACTTTAGACCATATAATTGTGCAAAAATTGTTAGCTTTAGATAGGAATACTTTCAAAAATACAATGGAACTTAGAAAATATAGTTATGATCACAAACATTTAGAAATGAATCAAATTTTGGTTTTAAATAACCGATAAAGAATTGATATGCTATTAAACAAATAAAACAAGCCTAAAAAATAGAGCTACATTCATAATCATTATTCATAATCAAATATAATCAAGAATTTTCATTTAATGGTCCATGATAACTGTTTCATGTTCAATGCAATTGTTTTAAATAATTGTATAGAATATGAAACCTATAAGGAGTTGATACATTCTTAAACAAATAAACCAAACCAAACTCGCACACACATTTCAAATACATAATGTTCAAGTTTTAAAAAGACTTAGCAAAGTGGTTCTGTTTACAGTACAAATTGATACAAATCACTGCTGGTAAGTTTGATTTCTCTGGAACTTGTTGGTATAAACAAGGGATGTTTTTGTTTGCATTCTTGTCTAATTTTTTTAGGATGCTCTCTTGATCATAGTATTTACTTTTTTGTTTTGCAAATGGATTCTTATATTTGAAAATAATTTTGAAAATCAGTACCTTGATATTTTAATATATCCTCAGACTTTCCTATTACATCAACTCAAGTGGCCTGTCAGTCACAAGTTGTGAATATATGTGTGCTGGCAGATTTAATCTGAGAGTAGTAGCAGACTGGAGAAGGTCCAAACCTGGAGACCAATTGGACTAAAGAAGAAACAGATGTCTGGTAGAAATTCCTCCTTTACAAGAAACTGACTGGAAATAAACAACAAAGGTCCTGTGTTTAAAAACTGTTGGCTGTTGTTGATTTACTTTCCTCACTAAACAGTCACACCACTGTTTGTTTCTATATAACTGCTGTGTCATCTGTCATGAGTTTCATCATATACAGCACCTGTCTAGTGTGATGACCTGTTGTTGTCAGAATAATAGAGTTCAAGTGTTTTGGAAAAAAGCAATTAATAAAGATATCCTTCCCTTCAGATATTTTGGCCTGAAAAGCCCACAACACATATATCAGTATTAGCCTTCCAAAAGTCAAGAAAATTTGGTGTCTGATTTTTTTCTTTTCTATCATGAAGCAATCATTCATCCATGAACAACCACCAGTTGTTGTGCCATGTATTGATCAATATAATATTTCTTCAAAAAGGGGTCTACCTGATGGTCATTGATAATCAACTATCATTCTCTGAAGCTCTTATCAGAGGAAGATTTAATATTCCAAAACAAGCTCTTCAGGAAAGCTGAAGTTACAGTAGCCAAAATGTTATAATAAAAACAAAAACAACAAAGATGAGGATAATAGTCTAAGCAAATGATAAATGTATGAAATCCAAATTTTTCTTTGTTCTTTGGTACTTGCCAGTTGATTTTGGGCCCTAAGGGCTCCATTTTATAATTGTGACAGATCTTCCCACTACTTTCAGGTGACAATGGGTTTAAAGGGCTTTTGGGTACAGGAGGAGATGCTATGGACATCCAGTTCACACCCAAACGGGAGAGATTCACATTCCGCGAGAAGCATTTAGAAGTTTTGGAAGCTTACTTCAAAGAAAACCAATATCCATCGATGGAACTCCGCGAGGAAATAGCTCACCTCTGTAACATGGCTCTAAGCAGTACAGGTGAGATAACTTTTTTTAACTCTTGAGATCAGGTAATTACGATTTTTTATTCTTGTTTGCATCTCTAAAATATAGTTACCAGCTCAGTTAGCTGGGGCTGTAGAATACACTGACTACAACTCTACAGATGGATCAGACTCCCCCAATGAGTGTCCTGAATATGACATTAAGCAATCTAATTGTGAGGCTGCAGTCCTGGAGCTTTGGGGAATGTGGAGTATTGTTATTGTCATTGCTTCCAGGTCCACTGTGACCCACAGTGGTAACACCTGATAAGGTCCTACCTATGGGTCAAATAGAACTGTTTGACATTTAAACTATGTGCAAAGAAATGACATGCTATATTGAATTGTTTGAAATAGAACTGCTTGCTCATTTAACTGTATGTAAACAAATGACTGATGTTTAATTGAATTGTTAGTGATACCTAGCAATACTGGAACCATTTAACTTTTTGTGAATGAATGACTGATGTTGAATAGAATAATTAGTGTTAAATAGCAATGCTTGTAACCATTTCACTGCGCGTAAACAAATAGAATTATTTGTGTTTGATAGAAATGCTTGAAACCATTTGACTGTGTGAAAAAAAAATGAGCTCAGGCTCATTTAAAAATGTTATGAACAGAATGTTTTTACAAATCATATATTTACTATATATATATATATATATATATATATATATATATAGGATTTGGCATTAGATAACCTACAATGGTTGATATACCTTAAAACCCAACCAAGTGGAGTGGAAACACACTGACTCTTGAGTAAAAAAAAACAAAAAAACTTAAAGGTGCAGCAGTCAGTTAAGAAGGTCATATTTACAGTCTTCTGAGACATGAACAGATCCATCACTATTGGTTTCCTTGAAAAAAGTACAATTATGAACAGTGTTTCCTATTGTCAGCTCCTTAAGTAAAATTTACCTTATTTATTGAATAACCTTTGTTTGTATGTTATATATATATATATATATATATATATATATATATATATACTATTACACAGTTTTAGTGGTCTAATAGGCTAGCTTGTTAACCATTACATTATGACAAGATAACACTCTTAATTCATTTATTTGAATGATCTGCTTTGATATTTTTAAACTGTAGACATCTAAAGATAAGTGTGATACTTGTCATACGTGGATACTTAAAATTACTTTGTGAAGAAATATTTCACTTCTTGTGACCTGAGTTCAAATCCTGAATGAAGCTGTTTGATTTCATGTGGTACTAATACTTTTGGAAAAAGTATGAATACAACTATTCTCCCCTAGCTATGGGTAAATAGTAGGGCAGACTAGGCTCTTTAACCTTGGTGAGTTTTCTTTCACTTACACAGTGAAAGAAAACTTTGAATTGAAACTGGTTTTACTTTACTTAAAAATTGGTCTTGTGTCACATCGTTCTTGTAACAGAGGGATTATGTAAATACATACTTAATCCCTACTATGAGCTGGGCAGGTTTATTGAAATTTAAAAAAAAAAAATATTGAACAGATCTATTTGAAATATCACAACACATTTTTTTTATATGTCTTCATAATGAGATATAATGTGAGATTTTAAAAAAAAATTTGAGCAAGGGGGATTTGGAAAACAATTTCAAAACAACCTTGGCAAATATCTACTATCAGATCCATAATGTAAGCTGTGATTTGGACAAGGACAATGACCTTGTACAGCTTGAGTATCCTTTTATTATGAAAAGAGGAAATGTCTGATGATATGTTTTGAATAACAATTAATATAGCTCAGCAGAGCATTCTAGAGAAAGTTGAATATTTTAACACAGTTTAATAATGTGGTTAGAATTGTAGAAATATAGGATTACTGCTATCATTGTACATGAAGACAGGGGCAGATTGGGAAGAAAGTGATTGTTTAGCCTGGGAAAATACTTCACATTAGCCCATTAATGGAAGCTATAATTCTTGGTATTGTTTCATTATGAAAAGGGAAAATGTTTGATAATGTATATATTCAGTAGTGCATTTTAGTTGAATATTTTAACACAATTTAATTATATGGTTAGAATAGCACCTTTTTATAGTTAAACTAGTTAATCAAATAACAACTACAAAAAAAACAATGTGCTCATGAATAGTAGTCATGAGCAAATTAAAAATTTAAATTACAGAATCTGGATGCCAGGGCATCATTAATTTGATTATGTAGTCAATAACATCTGCTATAAAGTTACATATGCAGACCCCTACAACTAATATAAAGAACAGTAGGTTGTTTGGTAGTAAATAATAGTATAGAAACTAGAAAAACCACTCAGGTTATTAACCTGCTTATGGGATACCATGATCATCAGCTCACTGGGATTTTTCTCAGGGTCTTGACTGCCTAGTCTACTCCTAATTTATATTTAATTATGTATGGAGAATTGATATATTGTTGGTAAAAATACATTCATTGTTTGTTTTTCTTGTTTTTTTCTAGGCCGAGAACTATGTGAGAAGGAGAAGGTTACCCCGCAGATTGTGTCAAATTGGTTCAACAATCGCCGAAAGGAGATGAAGAAGCTAGCCAAAGAAGGTAGGCATATAAATTTTTATATTGCTTCATTTATATTGTATATATAATTCATAATAATTGTGTTGCATAGATATCCAACAAAATGGTCAGAAATAGAAAACCTAAAGTTGGTGTCAGAATTGTTTTAGTTCTTCTATAATGTTTTGCTTATCTTACAAGCTTTTTTAAACACAACTGGAAAGGTTTTGAATTGCTGAAAAAGATAGTGATACTTTTGTTCTATTTATTATAGGTGAATATGAGATATATGAATTTGTTGTGACATCAAGAGTTTTAAAGAGAATTTTTGTAACTGAAAAGTTTTAAATATGTACTATATCTGTTAATACAACTATTCTATTTATCATGTTCTGTGTACATGATAATATTGATAAAGTTTAGAAATTTAAAATATATATCTTACAACTGAAATAATTTATGCATAAGTTTCTGGATTTTTTTTTCTTAACAAAATTTCTTTTTCATAGCATCATTATTTAGTCATCAAAATTTTTCCTGGCTCTTTATATAATGTCAACTTTTATTGTAAAAGACTTATTCTGACTTTCATTCAATAAAGTCTTCAATGTCATGTTTGTTAGTTTGCTTGGTTTTTATGACATATCAACCTTTGTAGGTTATTTAATGCCAAATCCATTTTTATACAAATAAACTTCTAGTTCAAACAATTTGCCTAATGAGTAGAGTGTCTGGAAGACTGGGGTTCAATCCTAGGTTGAGTCATACCAAAGACTCAAATAATGGTAATTTATACCTCCTTGCTTAACACTCAGTAATATAAGGTAAGCATCAAGGGTAAAGTGGAGCAATCCAGGGAAGGAGTGGCGCCATACCCTACACCTTGCTGTAGCTGAGCCTTTGGGTCACCCTTGACTAAGGTCACTAACTTTACTTTTTATTTTACTTTAAACAATTCAGTTCAAGTACACAGTTCAATTTCTATTTCAAGCTATTCAGTTTAGTCAAACAGTTCTAATTCAGCTCATTAACTTTAGTATAAGTATAGATTTTGTTTACACAGAGTTAAGTGTCAAAACAGTTCTATATTAAACAATTCAGTTTTGTGTAAGTACAGTTTCAATGACAAAAACTGTTCCATTTCAAACAATTCAGTTTAGCATAAGTATGTAGTTTAAATGTAAGTACACAGTTTGTCAAAAACATTTCTATTTCAAGCTATTCAGTTTAGTCTAACAGTTCTTATTCAAACTATTCAGTTTAGCATAAGTACACAGTTTAGTTCTATTTAACCCATAGATAGGGCCCTATCACGTGCTACCATTCCAGGCCAAAGTGGGTCTGGGAGCAATGGCAATGAAGGGGTGCTTCACTTTATCCAAAGCCCCAGCATCACTGGAACCTCACCATCAGATTGTTAAGTGTCATATCCAGTTGGTGGATAGGTGCAGTCAGTATATTCTACAGCCCCATGTCATAAAATGTTGTGTTAGAAATGCCAACCAAACAAGGAATGATATATTGAGTGAAATGTGCTAACCTGAAGATAATGGTGTGCAGAATATGTAAGAATTGGAGTATGGAAGAATTTCCTATCTCAATCCCATGCTTTTCTGTTACCTCACATTTGTAACATGCAGATGGGCATTATTATGCTGCAAAACCATTGCTTGATTTCTTTGCCCAGAAAAAGGTTTTTTTTGTCTCAATTTCAAAGGAATTGACTTGCTTTGAATTATTCTATGAGTTCATTTGTTGTTTAAGCTACATCTTTATTTTTTAAAATATATTAATCCTGTTAACTCCTTTCTGGAGCATTGGGTTACAGTCATACCATGGTGTTGCCGTTTCATTAGCAAGTTGGGTTTTATGGAGTGGAGTTTTTTAGCTTCATACCCACCCTGGTTTCGAATTCAGTTTTTCTTTCTCCTAGACAGGTTTACTTACAAAGCTATGGAGAAAGCCTAGTCTGTTCTACTATTTACCCGTAGCTGGAAGAAGAGATGGATTCTTGCCCTTCTCAAGAGCATTAGTGTGAAATGAAGTACAAACTCTTCCAAGATTTGAACTTGTCAAGTCCATTTCAAATGATGATAACTGTTAAGTCACTTGTGCATCCATTTTAAAGCTATTTCCATAGTTTTGTCCTTGGTATGACACTAAACTGTATCTGGTAGTGAGGCTCTAGTTTGAGGTATTATTGAGTCATTCCTCTACTGCCATTACACTCATTATTATTATTATTATTATTATTATTATTATTATTATTCCGGACATTGGCATAATGGTTAGAGTGTTTGCCAATGGCCTAGGAGACCTGGGTTCAATCCCAGGTCAAGTTATACCAAAAACTCAAAAAATGGTACTTGATACCTCTTTGCTTAACACTCAGCATTATAAGGTAAGGATCAAAGGTAAAGTGGAGCAATCCAGGGAAAGCAGTAACGCCCTCCCCTACATTTTGGTGTAGTAGCTATTGAAAAGGGAGCTTTCGGGTCACCCGCAACTATGGACGCCAACTTTACTATTATTATTATCATTATGTTGTTGTTGTATCAAAAGGTTTTTTATAGGTCTTTATTGAGAAGTTTTATGTACATATTTAACATTATTTCATCCAATCAATCATACTGAAAGCATCTGTTCTTGCTTAATCATATAAGTCAAGCAATGTTGTGCTTGATCAGTTCTTAGATGGGGGAATATCAGCTACTGTTAGCAAATTTTGTGGCACCTCTATCAGTAGGATCTTGACTATACCAAATGTATCTACTGCAGAAGGGTTACCCCCCCCAAAAAAAAAAGAGTTCTAGAGTATTTAACTACATCCAGGGGTGAGTTTTGGAGCTCTAGGGAGCATAGAGTATCCCGTTGTTGCTATCACTCCTAGATTCACTCTGATCAAGAGTAATGGTACCTGGTAGGATCCCATCTATGGATCAAATCTGTTTGAAATAATGTTTTAAATGATTTTGAACTACATTTATACATTGGCTCTTAAAACATTGATATTGCAGCTAAGTATGAAGTGTTTGTCTACTTAAAATGATTGTGAAAGTACATTTTTGTACAATATATAATCGTTGACTTGAATTGAGCATAAAATAATCCAACAAAAGTTGACATGCTGTAAAACCAACTAACCATATTTTTTTTTTTATCAAATTTTTCATGGCTGAACTTTTTATGATATCAATCAAAAATGTCAATATCTTAGATATATTTTAAAGAAATTTTTAAAGTATTTATTTAATAGAAACTATCTGTGTATATATATATATATATATATATATATATATATATATATATATATATATATTGTTTTAAATAAGTTTTGTGCATATCTGCATTGGCAATTTTTCTATTAAATTTTTTCCTTTCCCTTAGGAGGCCTCGATTGTTCACAGATCCTTCTTCCAAGCAGAGTCCGTCAGAGACCTTATGTTGTAGACCTCGATAACCAAACTGACGGCACCAACAGTGAACGGATCTGCACACCCTCACCAAAACCGTCGGAATCAGGCGATGACCAGAACAGTTTTGCTGCGGATGTCGCAGCTGTTAACCGAGCAATCAGTGCTCTGTCTGGTGAGCCAATCGATGGTCCTATACATGTGAAACAGGAACCAGTCAGTGACAGTGACGAGAAGTCAACATCTTCCCAACATTCACAACCCATACCAGTGGAATAATAATGCCGCCTTCTAATCGTCACGATCTGTAATCTGCCTTCTTGAAAGGATTGTTCAGTTTTCATATCATCCGAACAATGGCTCTGTTATTGACATACATTATCGGAATGTCTGATTTAAAAAAATTTTTTTTAATATTATATATTTATCCCTCTGTCTATTTCTGGAGGGGTAACCCAGTTACCTGCCCCTACCTGTAAGGGTAGTTTCGTTGTCACCTCGTTCATCCAGAAGGCAAGCTATTATGTCCTTCTTTCTGTGAAAAGGAAAAAAAAATGTTTCTCGCTTACACTCACACTTTTAACCCAAACCTACACTCATAAATCATGTATCATTTTTTTTTTCCAGATTGGTGTACAGTTGCAAAGACAAAGATGTTACTATTCTGATATGTGTGTGTGTGTGTGTGTGTGTGTATGTGTGTGTGTGTGCCCAGTTTCTCATCTCATTTTTATTTTCTTTCATTTAAATTTTTTTTATTTGAAACCCAGTCAACCTGCCAAGTCCACATTTAAAAAAAACAAACATAAAACTGTTTCTTAAAAAAATGTTTTATTTGGAGCAAAATATTTGAGGCATTTTTTTTCATTTCAAAATGGATCCTGTAATATTTGGGGAACAAATGTTTTTAAAAAGAAAAAAATAACATAAAGAGCCCTCAGTCTATCATACCAATAATTTATATTATTTTGTATCTTATTTGATTTATTTTTTTCTGTACAAAGAATATTAGAAATATTTGTGGAAAAGATATTGTTTATTTCATATGCATCTCTATAAAAACTCATAGTTTTTTTACATTCTTTTTAATATCTATTATCTATTTTGATTATGTACATTCATCTTTATAATATTGGCTTATAATTATTGTGTATTAGTCTTCATAATATCTTTTAACCACTTGTCTCTCCAAATAATCTTTTCAGAGTTCAAAAAGAAAATTTGTTTTTGCAAAAATCTTGAATATTTTTAAAAGAAAAGCTACCAATTTTTTTCTTTCTTAAATTGAAAGGGAAAATCCTTATTCCTAATGACAGAGAGTGGTTCTAAGTTAAAATTCTAAAAGCTCATTTGTCTCTTGTATCTGCGTGTTTAATAAGAAAAACAAACACCTCATAAGTGTTTATATAATTGATATATTTTTAGATTTTTTCTGGGCAAAAAATTATATATATATATTGTTTTTATATAAACCTCTAGTTTTATTTATCTGATGTGCACAAAGCAACATTTTTCAAAATATCTACTTAAAGATAACCATGTGATACAGAGAGACTAAGCTGAAATAATTGTCACTAGTTTAAAAAAATGTCTGCTTTTATATGCCTTCTACTACTACTATTCATACACGTGCACCTTGTTGTAAACTTATTTTTACCAACCTTATTTTGTATATCAATTACTACTAAGTAGTAAGTTTGATCCTTTCTACGTGCCCCATCTAAACTAACTTAGTTTTATGGGCTTCTTGCATGAAGGTTAGCAAGCAATAAGTTCTCACAGGGTGTCCCATACTTTTGTCCTTGTGTCAAACTAAACTAAGCTTAGTAAATGACTACTATAATATAAACTCTCATATTTCCTTATATGCTTGAATTACAACCCAACTTTTTTTTATTCATTTATCATCTTTCTCACTCAAATTATCCCTGATTCTCTTGCAATTATTTATATCTACTCTTAAGACTTATATATACTCTTAAGACTACCTTCCACTATTTGAAGGGGTGAGGGGGGTGCTCCTCAAGGAGAATGCCTATGGGACCAAGCAGTTTTTCTAATGGCCAAGCATGAGTTTCAATTCTGAGCCCCTCTCCAACCACCCAATGTCAAGTTGGAAAAATAAACTAACTTAACTATTCAACTCCCACCACTATTTTTTAATATCATTCTTCTCTTCCTACTGTTGCTACTTTCTCTCTCTCTCTCCCCTAGAGACTATGAGATTACGATAGAATTTGGCTTTGTTGAACATGTTAATCTTGAAACTGGTTAGGGCAGATGTTTCCAAAATTTGACATTTGTGACACACATTTAATTATTTTTTCTAACGTATTACTTAAGTTTTATTAGATAAAGATAGAAATGAAAAAATTAAAAAAAAGAAATTCTTAGTTGAGCTAAAAATCAATCTTTCAGACATAATTGTAATGTCTATAAAAATATTTTAAGTTTTATACACAAACATAGTGGGCTGACAAGACAGTGTAAAATCCCAGTGAACGGAGTGAGCCTGTAGGCTAGTGTCACCTAGTGCCTAGTCAGTAGAGTTGATAACCTGATTGGCTTTTCTAATTTCAATACTATAATATTCTACTAAACAATCTATTGTACACTATATTAGTTATAAGTTTCTGCATATATTATTTTATATCAGATATTTTCAACTTGCTAACCTATCATAACTACTTTCCATGAGGATATTTGTTTTTTTAGTTGTTATTTAATTAACTAGTCTCAATGTAAAAATGGTGCCCAGTTTTATGCATAAACACTATGCTAATCTTATCACATCATAAACATTTCCCTAAAATGCATTGCTGAGCTATATATTCAATATATATTATCAGACATTTTCTCTTTTCATAAAGGAATAATACTACTGTACAGGCTCATTGTCCTAATCCAAATTACAGCTTATGTTAATGGGCTAATGTTAGATATTTGCCCGTGTTGTTTTAAGTTCCCTGTCATCTCCTGATTAGCAAGTAATTTACATCCCCCTAGATCAGGCTTTCTTTTTTACTGTGTGTGACAGGGTTGGATTCTTATAGAGATTGTGGATCAAGGAGTCACAATAAACTATGCAGCATCTTTTCTACATGTTGAATTCCTATCTTGTTACAAGTTTGCCAGTAAGATATCTTTTTATCCTCTTTGGAAAAGTTACATCTGATGCAACTTTCCATATAAAATATGGAATCGCCTGTCTTACACTCTTCTCTTTTTGTTAGATAACTATAAAACATTTACTACTAACAATACAACAGAGTGTAACTCTCCATATGAAATATGGAATCGTCTGTGTTACATGCATTGCTCAGAGTGAATTGGTCTGGTCAGTATATTTACCATCATGTTTTTTTCTATTGAAGCTGAATCCAATAGTCTAGTTTGCTGTCGTTGGTGCTTCTAACAACCAAATATCTTGGTTAATGTAATATATAGAAAAACAAACATGAGATGACTCAAGTTTCAAATCAAGATCTCTACAATAAAATAAATTAGTGATATGGTATCTTCAATACTCTCTCTCTCTCTCTCTCTCTCTCTCTCTCTCTCTATATATATATATATATATATATATATATATATATATATATATATATAATCAAGTCAGTATTTGACAAATGTTATATATTCTATTTGAACTACCTGGCACAGTTAGAGGATGAAAAACTATTGGTTAAATTCTAACACACACACACACACACACACACACACACACACACACATATATAAACAGCAAACGGTATAGACCCCCTTATCCTTCAGCTGTTCTTCTACAAAGATGGCTTTGGCATTAAATATCCCAAGAAAGTTAAACAAAGAAACCAAACCAAACAGCAAACAGTATTCTGATAAAATGTAAAAAGAAGCATTTTATTTTTATGTTGATAATGTTTTTTGACAAACAATATTAATTCTTTTTCCTTCTGGAAAAAAAATGAAAAGATTTTGTAGAGATTTTTCTCTTAAATATCCCTTTCCAAAATAAACTCATTATCTCTATTCCATTTGGCTGAAAATAGCAGGTCTTTGATGCTAAATTGATCAGTGGTAACCTCTAAGAATGTCAGTGGTCAAAACCACCTATCTCATATTCATCCTCAAATCAAGTTACTCTTATAGACTAATTTTTCATCCCCTCACCATTGCCCAGAAAACTCATCCTACCAAAAGATCAACTGGATTCATGTGTATAGATTCATAAATGTCTTAATTTTAGTTTTGGTATTTTAAACTGAGGAATTTTCCTTTCCAAATGAAAAAACTGCCTAGGTAATTTTGATATATCCTGCAGTTTGTGATAAAATTATGATTTAAAAATTAGTTTATCTGATAACTAATAAAGGATTAGTTAATCTGATGACTAATAAAGGATTATTTAAGGTGGTTCTGCTTACAAAGTAGGTAAGAGCAACAATGTTTTTAACTTTCCAAGCTTTTGTGGACTTAAAAGGGTTAATCTAAAAAATTTGGTATAGATTTATCTTATTTATTTTTCACTCACTCCCCCTTTTCTCTTGGGAGATGGCAACAATGGATGAGATAAGCGATTAGGTGGCATCAGCCGTCTCCTGTGCAGATCACTTGTTTATAATTTTGCCTTAGTGCACCCAGAATTCATACGTACAAGTGTCTTGTAAGACATAACTCAGGGACTCTCTCTACAAGAGAAAGAGCCAACAAAATAAACAAAAATCAGGATTTTTCATTTATTTATATTTTTTAGTATAACTGTGGACAACTCTGAATGACACTTTGCTGACAGATTCTCTTTATAAGTGTCTGTGCTATGTTGTTGTACTTCTTCTTCTTTGTTTGTGCTTGTTACCTACATCTTTTGATTTTGGTAAATATTGCATTGATTTTTATTGAGGCAGAATATATCCATTGATATCCATATATATTAAATGAAAGGCAAGACTGAAAATATTGATTTTGATATGCAATCGATAATATCAAATCAATGTATTTTTGACTTTGTCTCACTATTAGAACTTATTGGACATTATAGCAAAATTGATTTCATTGTTACTGAATTTTTAAAATGTTTTGCTAGAATTTTGTCTTGAAATATTTACTTATTTGATTTATTAATGGTCTTTAAAAATATAAAAAAGAACATAAATAGATCTTGATGAGGAATAAAAATACATATCTAAAATTATTGAGAGTACATTGAATATCCAACTCTTCAGGTGTCATAATGACATTTTTATTTAATAGGAAGTTAAGTTTGTTTGAATAGAGTCTTTAAAAAGCTTCCAGATATTTTTTTTTTTCAGTTTTATTTTGAAGTCTTGATCTTAGATTTCTTCTTTGTGACATTGAATTAAATTTGTTGAATGTTTTAAAAGAGGCTCTTTTGGAAGCATAAAATTAGGTTCAAGAAAAAGTAATTGTATGTATTAATTGGAACAAGAAAAATTATATGATAATTATTCGAAGATGTTCTGATACTAGATGTTTATTAATGTTCATAAAAAATGATGTAAAAGAATATACAACCACAAATTTTAACTAACAAAAGGGTAAAAATAGTTTCCAGTTATTGACTGTAGATTGAACATGTAGCCATTACAAAGTTACATCTATCCCTTTTTATTTATTGAGAAACTAATATATTAAGTTTGAATAAGGACTTGTAAAACTTCCAAATTAAAAAAAATAATTTTTAAGCCTTTGATTTAAAAGCACCATTTTTAGAAGCATAAAGTTTTTTTTAACTACTTAATGTCTAGAAATAATTGTTTTATTTATCAAGTTTTGGGGAAAGTAATATCCAATTTTATTCAGCATTTAAATATAAAATCAGCCATTATTCTTCAATTAATTTAATACAAGTAAAACAAAGTATTCAACATATTGAAGATATGAACATTCAATGATTTTAGAATTGAAAAAAAAAAGATTGTTGATTGTTTTTCTCTTTAGAATATTATAAAATTATTGATATTGTAGAAATGATAAGTAAGTCAAATCAATTACTAGCACTATTCAGTTAAATAATACAATATAAAGTACATCAAACACAACTTTTGATACTTTTTTTCTTTTCTTTCCTTGAAACACCTCAGTCCAACAGAATTACAAAACAAAGTATTAATCTCTTGTATTAGTTGTATTAATTTATAATTAGAAAAATTTAAGAATCAAAGAATCTGCCTTCTTATTTAATTCCTATTGTTGGGAGCATGTGAAAAGAGTTCATAGTGCCATAGTTCTTGATATGACTTTGTATTATGACCTGCTGTTAAAATAGGCCTTTAGTGTGAGCTAAAATTAGTTTTAAATATATGTAGTATTATGACTCAACACTTTATGTATAAAAAATTCATAAGTAAGTTGCAGAAAGTATGTCATATTTTACAGATCTTGATAATGACTAATGTTAGTCAAAAGGACTTGACAATTTCTCCATGCCTGTGACCTAGCAATATGAAAACGGGAAAAATTAGGGGAAAAAGTTTGACAAAATTTATATGTTATATTCAGTGAAATTTGTTTGAACAAATCTATCAAAATTACAACACTTAGCATTTAATAAAATCTAAAATGGAAGTAAAATCAATCAAGGAGGAAGGTGTTTAATGTATTGTACAAATATACTGAGTGTAGAGCAAATATTACAGTATTAAAAGATAATAAAATATTACAAAATTCTGGCTCTAAGTTTCACATTACTGATCATCAGGTGAGATTAGTTAATGTTACATTGTTAGGTTTGTTTTTTCTTTGCTTTTTTTTCTTTGTAGTTTATTAACTTTCTGAAAAGAATTTTTGGGAAAAAATTACATTCTCCTGATTCATTTGGTTGAAACCAATACTAAAGATGAAAGTGAAATATTCTTCCTGTTTGTCTTATTGTTTTTGTTCATTTTTACCCCATTCTATCAACCCTTTTCTTAGTCCACTGCAAGGTCTGTAAGAGTAATGGGCCTTACTCTTCCACACTGGCCAATAATGTTAGCGGAATGATTGATTTTTAAACCTGAATATGCAAATTAGTTTTGCAAGAACTGCTACATTGGCTGTGATGTAAGAAGCAAGCTGGTAGAAAAATAGATAATAATATATCAATAAATGAATTTGCCGAAAATGATTATTCATAGTATAAGTGGCAGTTATTTTTATAACAATTTTAGGTAATTTTATGGACTTTAAAAAAATAAATTCTAAGGGAATTATCTTTTAAATTTATTTTTGACTGAAGTCAATCATAAATAATAATTTTGACTACCATTATTCTTTATTTTCTTGCAATGAAAAAGCAACTAGAATTAGAAAGATGAAGGGTGATATAAGTTAAAATTAATAATAATGATTCTAAAGAGATTGTTGAAGAGTCATATTTTACCCATTGCCAAGATAATGGAAGCAAATTGAATTTTAAAATGGTTTTATTACTGGACTTCAATTCAAACTAAATTTAAAGAAATTATATTTTCCTCAGTGATGATTTTAAGCTTTCTATTCATGTTGACTGAAAAATAAAAATGCTATGTTTATTTTTACTTAGGCAGAATTGAAGGATTATGGTTCTGAGAATTATCAGTCATAGTATTGTTGTAGATCAAGTTGGATTGTCTTATGCAAAAGGAATGAAGAAAAATTGAAATACTGTCTTGTCAGTTTTTCTGTTTAGTTCTTTTGGCCTGTTTTTCAATTGTTTACAAATTTTTCAAACTGTATTATGGAGATATTAATTTTGAATTATGTTGTCAAGTAGTTCTTTTGTGTGATTCGGAGGTTGTTTCAACTCTTAAAGCAGAACACTTCTTGTTTATAAGTGTGATTGGTTAAAATTTTGGGTTGAAGAACTGATAATTTAATTAATAAATTTTTTTTTAATATATTACTTTCCAAAGGTTCTGATTTCTTCAGACTCTTTGTGCAAATGTAACTCAGGGAGATAGAGGATCTGGTCATCAATTTTAAGACTTAGAGCTTCCTACACTCATGGACACGTTAAAACCTTAAAATCAGAAAAGATACCAGGAAATCTTTTAGATAATTTTTTAAAATTTTCTTTCTCTCCAATGTGAATATGTGTGTAAATTACACCCTATCTATCTATCTATCGATCTATATATATATATATATATATATATATATATATATATATATATATATATGCATCTTTTGTGTCTGTTTCATACAAATATATTTATCATTTATCTTTTGGACTGAGGGCTAAAATGATATCTATGATTTACTTTTTACATGATTTTTAAAAAAAATGAAATATCGTTTTTTATATTTTATTTCCTTTTCTTTGAAAATAAGTTCTTTGTTTTGACTCATTTAAGAAAACTTTATAAGTTAGAATATATATAATCACCGGAATTTAGAAATATAAATGACCCTTAAGTTTTTAATTTTCTAAGTAAGCATTTTATATCACATTTCATACAATGAGGAAAAGATGTAAAGCGGTTTTAGAAAGGTAAAGGGAGACAATCAAGTCAAAACTATACTCTATCAAATATCAAAATTTTTCATTGAAATCATGTTCTTGCATGTCTACGTAATCTAAAATTAAATTAATTCGAATTGAGTACATTTTTCGCTAGTTTAGATTAATTATTAAGAAAATTATCTTGCATCTAAATGAAGAAATTTAAGTTAATATTTTTTAAAGTAACTAAGTTCTTTATATTTTTAAATGAATGTTTAATCTTAATATCTGGAAATAAATAAATAAAGGGTATAAATTTTAAATATGGTTGGTGTTGCATCATGAATTTGTCATGATTGACCATTACTTGTATCACCATACCAGTTAGTCAAGCTGCTGGAAATGTACAATTTTTTTTTTTTTTTTTTTTTTTTTTTTTTTGTCTAGTAGAAATATTGAAAAAATGAACATTTTGAAATTTTGATGCACATATTCAAGATGACACATAAGCCACTAGTTAGGATTTTTAAAATATGAAAATTGTATGCTGTGTGTGTCTGTTTATCAAAATTGTATGCAGTGTGTGTCTGTTTATCAAAATGATTAGTTTATAAAAAGTAATTTCAGAGCAGCACAAGCACAGATTAGGATTATTATAAATATTTATGACATTATAAATGTCTGAATTTTAAACATTGCTAAAAAATGTTCATTTAGACTGTTTAAAAGGTTTGTGAAATTACTATTGCCTCCTTGGAGAACAGAAGGTCACAGTTTCTCAAATGGGGTTTTCATTTTAATTGCAAGTTGGTACTTTATGGGGTGAAGTTGCTAGCACTACACCCTCTGGAAAATAAACCAGGGTACAATTTTTTCTTTTTAGTTTTCTCCATTCTGTTATTTTTCTTTCTAATTTTTGTAATTATTGATTTTTATTCTTAGTATTAAGATTTTTCTATATTCTTTGTAGAATCCAAACATTTTTTAATAATCAAAATAATCTGCTTAGATTTTTTAAAATATACATTAGTAATAATAATTTGTGTTTCAAACCTGGTTTTTATTTATTACCCTCTCTTTAACAAGTGCCTCAATAAGTTATCCACCTCAAAGGAAAAGAAATAAATTGATTAAAAAAATGAAATCATAAAATGAATTTAGAAAGAAACAGTAAAATATATTTTAAAAAAATCAGATAGCAAATATCTGGTACTCAATGTGGACAAAGGTTTTTGCCAATTTTTTTCTTTTTAATTTTAAAATTTTACTTCATATTTTTCATTTCCTAATTTGCTTCTTTTTTCTTCTGAGAATTGCATTGGTTACAACAACATGTTACACTCATAGTATATTCATCTTCATATATATCTTAAAATGCAGATCATCATCTTAACTGATCTCAGGGATACAAACCTCATCAGCAAAAAACAGCTGACCAATCATAAAGAAATGAATTTTTTTAAAAATGCAGGGAATGGCATTGTCTTTTCTTTTACTTCTTTTTTTTAAACCCCCCACCTCTTTACCTTTACATAATTTATAATTTGTCAACTTCAAATGAAAGCACCATTAAAAATTAGAAAGTGCCAAACAAAATAGACATAAAGGTTTGAAATGTTCATTACACAGAAATAAATAATTTATATAACTGTATGTGTGTGTGATATAAATATATGTGCGTGCGTGTGTGTGTGTGTATATATATATATATATATATATATATATATATATATATATATATATATGCACACACACATATCACAAAGGAACATTATATATTCCTGTATATACATATGTATATTCTTCACAAAAGATTATATATGCCTGTGTATATACAAACATATATATATTCATCACAAAAAAAAAATATATATATATATATACATAACACTAAAGAATATTATATATGCCTGTGTATATACATATTCATCACAAGGAAATATATATATTCCTGTATATCGTATACATATGTAAATTCAACACAAAAGTAAATATATATAATTAATTTTTAATATATATATATATATATATATATATATATATATATATATATATCTGTCTGTGCTTTTTTTTTTTCAGCACAAAGGAATATATATGCCAGGAAGAATACATAGACATATCACAATGGAATATTATATATTCTTGTATGTATTCCATTCATCACAAAGGAATAATATATATGCTTATGCATGAATATATATATATATTATGAAGAAAGGAATATTATACTTGTGTATATATGCATATGTATATTAATTATAACAAAATAATATATATACCTCTATGTGTGTGTGTATATATATATATATATATATATATATATATATATATATATATATATATATACATATATTTGTGTTTGCATATACACATATATATGCATGTAACTGCATATTTAAGCATCTAAATTAAAAATGTTCAGTTTGATCATATTTTTCTTTTTATTTCTCTTTATTTAAACATGAGACAATGTAAGTCTTTTTCTTTAAATTTTTTTTTTACCCATTTTCATGCCATACAAATTGAAAACTTATTTAAAAAACAAAATTTTCCTCTTCCTCCACCTTTTCCAACAATTTACACTCTCAGCTGTTGTCCCTCATTCTTTTTCACCCAAAAATCTGCTTGTCAAAATTGGATAACTTCTTGCAAAATGCGGATGATACGATCTTCAGAAAAACTGTCCTTAAAGTCACCACCCTATCATTTTTATTGACTGGGATTTTTTCTTTCTTTCTTTCTTTCTTTCTTTTTTGATTATTGGCTAATTTTTTTAAAATAAAATTTTCAGCATCTTTTATATCTTCAAGAAAATTTTGCACCTTTTGAAATTTCTATCAAATTCTTTCAGTTTGCAACTGTACACCAATAAATTCTACTTCTGACTTGAACATTTTCATTTTTTCTCATACTTCAAAACAAAAAGAATGAACAATATGGCAATACTCCTTGTAAACTGCACTTGGTAGTACAAACACTATGCACCAATACTCAGTATTGTATTTCTTATACAAGAAAGAATATTATATTGGTACTGCCATTGTGTCAATGTATTGCTAACTTCTATGATTCTGGGTATTCTTCATGTAATCATCATTTTTTTTAAAATTCTCAAGCTTTTTTTCTTTTTCTCTGTAACTACTGTCCTTGTCATTTCAATGTTAAGAAAACTACTTCTTCCACAGATTGATGTTTTTATTAATAGGTATATGTGATTAGGAGGATCTCTCAGCACTAATATTTTTTGAGTTGTTATTTGTGATATATTTTCTCTCTCTCTCTCTCTCTCTCTTGTTTTTTTTTTTTTTCAAAGAGAAAAAAGTCCTCTTTTTACAAACATACATTTATACATAATATTGCTACAGAAAATATATACATTATACATCAATCTACATTGTAATACACTAATGAAGTGTATGAAAAAATGCTTCACATACATATATAATATGTATGTTGATAAACATTTTCTTATTTATATATATATGGACACAAACAATTTCCTATAAAATGTACAGCTTATGAATAATTATTTACTTAGCTTAATTTAGCACAAAGCCAGAAGTATGGGGCACCCAATAATATATGAACACACTTGTAATGATCTGCTGATCATTACACTGTATGTGGCACCCCCCCTAACTTAATGATAATTATGTGGGTCTGCATATTCTTTCACTCTAACCATTATAATTTCTCAAGGAAAATAATAATTAAGTGCTAATTGTGTAGAGTACTTCCCCCTTATTTGTTTGCTAAGAAGAAGTATAAGTTAATGGTTAGTGCCTCTTCAAATATGAAAGTATGGCTGTCAAAACTTTAAGTAAATCTTACATCTGCTGTTCATGGCAAGTTCATTTGAATATTTGCAATGATATTTATATTCACACACACACACACACACACACACACACACACACACACACACACAATGGCAGAAAATAAAAATGTAATACTTTGAATATGAGTTTCAATTTACTTGAGATTAAACATACAAGTAATGTAGCTAGATTACAGTAAATAATCTTATATATAAATCAATACATGCACAGATTCTGAAAATCAACAGTAATTAGTCCTCATATTAATGCATTATATATCAAGTTTGGCTATTAATACAGACTTGTACTCTTGCATTTATATGGTTGTATGAATAGTAAATATATTATTTCACACCTAAGACTATGGAAATCTTATAAGAATATCTATCATTCCCAGCATACACATATTGGGCTCAGGTCAAAATTAGCATCATCTTTCTGTGTGCTTTAATTTTGTTCTACATCAGTGCATGTAAAAGTGAGAATATCAACTTTCTGGCAAGAGTAGAAATATTAGAATGATTTCAAGTTAATAATAATTCAGAAAGTCTAATTTTTTTAAAAATGCATTTACTAAACAAAAATACAAAAAATACATCCCTAACTCACTGCTACTTGTAAACTGTTTCAAACTAACACATTCATCCCTGTTCGTCTCATGATAGTCAAAAAGCTTTTCTGAAACCCAAATTAAAGAAGAATCCAACCACTCAAATCATGAATTGATTGTTGCTCTCTTCTGAGTTTTATTTCAAGGGATGAATCAACATCTTTAAAATGCTTAAACCAGTTTGGAGCATTATGGTTAGATATTGTTTCATTTTTTTTCCATTCTCCAAATTCTGTGAGCAGTTTCATTGGTTTTGGGGTGCAGTTTAAAATAATGCTTCAAAATTGTCAGAATCTTGATACATGTATCCTCTATTATAACTTCTTATTTCAGTAAACTACAACTTGAATAGTACTGATAATGATATATGAGTTATTGACAGTGTTTAGACATGGGCATGAAATAAGCTTTAGTGAAAAAATATATAAAGGACAAATTCTTTTGGTACACTCTATTCCTTGTGCCATCATACCACCATTATTTTCATTAGGTCACTGGCAGTGAAGCAGATGCTGAAATCAAAAGAACATATCTTTCAATGGAATAATATAGCAAAATCATATGTTATCTTTAGGTGTATATAAAGTAAAGGTTTATAGAAAAAAAAGAAAACAATTTTGATATACTCTAAAATTGTAGAACTATATTGAAAAATGAAAATAAGTATATCCTGCAAATTTTATGTTATCTATCATTTCAAATTATCTGTCATCTTGCAAAAGAAAATGAATTATACCAAATTTATAAACAAAAGAAAAATTTATTCAATTTTATTCAAAAAAATAAATTTTTCACGAAAATGGTAAGGCAGAGATTATTGTACCATACCAATTTTTCTATTACAATATTTAATGAGAGAAAAAATGCATGGGCATATTAGATGTGATTACCCTCTTACCATAGAAATATACATTGCATTTTTGGCAGAACATTGACACTCAAGATAAAACCTTGTATAAAATTTAATTTCACTACCTTAATCTTTGTCTTATATGAAGAAAGATTTAAGAAAATTCATATAGAAAAAGGATGTTTATATTGAACTTGAGTTATTCATAAAAAAAATGTCAGGTAAAATGTTCTTCAGAAAAAAGTTAATAATTTTTAGGTTAAAAAATGGCTACTAATTTGAGGGATAAAGATTTTCTCCTTTTTTTAATTGGTGTTCTATTTATGGCTTTAAGAAAATGTATATTGCAAGATTTGTTTGAAAGAACATTAGGGTAAAAACATGAGCAACTGCTGCCACATTTTTAGGAGAAGGCAAAAGATGTATTCAGAATTCCTTATTGGCAGCCTTGTTGCACAATAGGCAATATTCCCAAAGAGAAGGTGATATTTATTCACATCTTCATTTGTGAAAATTATAGCACTTGGCTGAAATTATTGTGAGAGTTTTATATGGGGCACTCAGTGCAGAGCAAACTCATTACTCACGTGGTGATTTTCAAGACTAGCTTGCTAACTTATTGTTTGGCTTTAAACAAAAATTTCAATCTGACATATTTGAGTGCTTGATTGTGACTTGTCTTAAACTTTTACTGTTTATAGTGACTCCTTGAGACAAAGTTCCAGTAATTCTTCAACTTTCAAATTTCCTCAGCCTTGAAAAGGCTTTATCTGACAGGGGAGTGTTCAAATATCTAGTTTTCACTCCACTCAGACACCCATGGGTACAGAGATGAAGGTGTTAGGTCAAAAGAAACCAAGTAGCAATGGGATCTGATTCAAATAGAGAAAAAAAAAAACAATTAAAAATTGATTGCTGTCCTAAGGGGAAAAAAGAAAAAGGAAAAAAAAACCCCACTATCTAGATTCTGTTTCTTTCAGGTCTGCTGTAAACTCATATTTTTCTCCATTTCACCACCATGTCTCCCTCCAAACCAGTTGTTCAGTGGCAAGGAAATAAAAATTACATTTTTTTTTAAAGAAGAATTTACAAAAAAAATGCAAAAAACAAAAGTAACCCATCAATAATTGGCACATTGTTACTAACCAAGGCCTGTACAAATATCATTCTTCTTAACTTCATTTACATATATCCTTTTATTCACTTTGTTGCACCCACCTTCTCATTTTCTTTGGGTGTGTAGTGCTGAAGCTCCTCTTTTCATTATCATACTATCAACCATTTTTTCTCCTCCTAAATCCTGATGCCATTATAATGCACTTGTTTGTAAAAGTCACCACCTCAAAGTTAATTCTGTGGAATTAACTCCCAAAGTCCATTTTCTTAAACCTTTAGCAGTTGGATTTCTTTGACACCATTTATACCTCTTGTCCCACCAAATCCAGATCTGTGTCAAGTTATCAATTACAAATTTTCTCTTATGTGTCTCTCTTTGAACAAAAACAAAAAACAAAAAAAAAATCAGGAAAGATTTTGTCTTAGGTGACCCCCCCCCCCATGACACAGCAAGTCCTGCATTTTTCCTTTTTTCTTGTTAAAGATCAATCCTTTTCTTTTCTTTTCTTTTTTTTTTAAACTATAATTTATATATTATTTAATAAATAAACTTTGGTTGTGGAGATTTCTTTTTCTAGATGACTGGTTTGGATTGACATGGTAATTTTTTTGTTCTTCTTTATTTAAAAACAAAAACAAAACAAAAAAATATCTTTTTTATGTGTGTGAAAATTGTCCCAACTTTTTATTTATCGATTAATTTTATGTTCATGCATTTTTTATCATTCATTTAAAAAAAAATTTTTATTCAATTTTATTTTTAAAAATTTTTGTCGCAAAAATGGTAAGGCAGGGATTATCGTACTGTACCAAGTTTTCAATTACTTAAAAAAAAAGAAAGAAAAAAACAAAAAAAAACTAAATCTTCTCAAAAACACATTTACACATATGTACTTATGTTTACATGCATCAATATATAATTCTATGCATGTTTGAATTTGTAAAACACTCCAAGTTTGGTTTCCATGAAATTTTTTCATTTCAATTCAATTAAACAAAACCATTTTGAATTCACTTTATACTACCTTCCCTGTTATCCTTTTTTTCTTATTTCACTTTTGTCCCTCCCTCACTTTTTTTCATCTTCAACTCTTCTGAAGGCTTTTCAATCACTCTAGTACAATTATTTTACTTATTTATTTAACAAAAAAGAAAGAAAAAAAGGAAGAAGCAGACTATTAGAATTTCTGATCTGACTTTCTTGAATATTTGATCATATGTTGTTATCATTATTATTATTAATATTATTAGCTTTTAGAATATCCACAAATTTAAAAATCTTTTTTGAGTTTCTTAAATCTAGAAATTATGAAATGTACTAGTAATTTCTATATCTTTGGTAATGATTTGAAATTTCATGATTCTTAAATCAAGAATTTATTTTATTCATTTTTTAAAATCTAATTTTAGAGATATTTCAAAGCTTAAATGCTTGGTTTTATGAAATATGTCAAGCAGCCCAAAAATGCCACTCTACAAGACTAGTTCAAATACTCACTGAAAGTCTCAGGAATGAACTACCAAACCTGGGAAATGGAGGCAGCAGACTGAGTGTCATGGAGGGTTGCCATCTGTGATGGCACTGAGCTCTTTGAAAGGCAAAGAATCATTGCCATCAAGGTCAGAAGGGCTGAGCTACCTCAATCCCCAACAACAATCTCATGTCCACACTGTCCCTGGCAGTTCTACACAGTTTATGAGCCATCTGAAAACCCACTGATGACCCCTCTGTGATCCTCCTTGCCAGCGATATATATATATATATATATATATATATATTGCATTTTCAAAATTTAAGATAGAAAATTATGAATTTCATAGATTTAAAATTCTATTTAGGCTTTTTGACATTTTGAAACCTTTATGTTTCTTAGATTTAATATTATTCTCTTTTTGATTTAGTATTCAAGCTTTGAAATTTAAAAAAGATAATTTTTTAACCAAATTATTTATCCTATATTTTCAATATATTAGATACAACTTTTATATTATTTAGGGAGGAAAAATACAAAAAAACCCAAAATCACTTGAAATTTTAAAATAAGTTTTCCCATAAATTTTTAAGGGGAATATGCTGCTAAATGTTTTTCATTTTATGTATTAGTTCCTAAAATGTGGCTTCACCAGATTACAAAAAAATTAACATTTCTAAGTTTTGAGTATTTGAAGAACTTTGATATTTTTTTTCTTTTCTCTCTGGGTTTTCATCTAAAGTACCCAATTTTTTTAGGTGGCAAGAGTCAGTCAACACCATGACAAAGATCTTGAAAATTGTAATAGAAATTATTTTACCACACTTGATTATTTCAAAGCTCAATGCACTTATTAGTCATAAATTCAACCAAGAACTATTTGACTCTTAGCCTAACCAATCAAGTCTAGTTTCTTCTTTCTTTTTTTATGGATATCTTGGTGACTTTTTAATTCACATAGTTTACGAAGTAGTTTACATAAAACTCCACTGAATGTCACTCAAGTGTTAGTGAAATTTCTATTATGACTTTCTCAATAGCAACTAATAGAATTATTTCAAAGGGGAGACAATTCTGTACCAAACTCACAAGATTTGATTAAAATAATTTGATTTGGATGCTCAAAATGTATTTTTTGTTTGTTTTTTGGAGTTTTTAATATACAAAAAGGATACTGTAAAATAATACTTATTATCTCTTAAATCTATGGCACTACAGGAGAAAAAAGTCTTTTCTTTAACAATATCATGGAAGTGAGTAAAAAGTTATCAATAAACTTCGTCTCTTAGTTATACCCCTTAGATCATGGAGAACAAATTGTAAAAATTATACATAGTAGTTTAATAGAAAGAATAAACAAGGGAATGCCAGTATCTAATAGAAATAAACAATTGGACTGTATAGTTCCTTTTTCTTTTCTTTTCCCTTACTACTATTATTCGCTACGATACTACAAGAGAAGCGCCTTAAAATGCAAATTAAGCAGAAAACTCTTTTTATATCTAGAGTAATAACATTTTGATTGACCTCACAGATTTACCTCCACTTATCCTAATTCAGGCAGGGTACACTGGGTACAAGGGCAGGGAAAGCAGTAACACCCTTATGAGAAGTGTTATTTCTAATCTCCACTATATTTTCTTAAACAAATTTTAAGATATTTTTAAATTTTTCATAAAGTGGGGTAATTATTTCTTTGTAGAAATTCTTGTGGTAAAATGTTTTTATATGACAAGACCTGGCCACTTTAGATTTTTCTGTGTATGATTTTTTTCCTCCAATTAGTAATTTAAATCAGAATTTGCTTCCTTGGCAATAATAATAATGATACCCTCACACCTTAACATAATACATTCCGTTTATTTCTGTCAAAATAATCTTATGTAAATTTTCATTGCACGTCCAAATGTTGACTTTTTTTTTTGAAAAAAAATTCGAAAGGTAACTATATTCATTGGTGTTTTCAGACTATTACCACAATTACTGGTATTTTCATTCTATTTTCATTAATATGATCTAATCTTCAGGTCATATGGAATAATATATATGCAGGTAAACTTTACATACACATATTCATGTATATCTATTGATACATGCATATACAAACCTTTGTCGATGGCCTATATCCTTGTTCTTTCCCCTATGCCTTTTTCACCAAAACCACTTTTTGTGTTCTGTTGCCCCTGGGTGCCTATTCTTGAAATGACGTGTTCTATTTCTGACTGTTGTTTAACATCTGGTCACTCTCTCAAAACAGTTATTGATTTGGTAATCTGTCTACAGGAATCCTGTTCTTCTCATTACAGTGAACTCCCATAAAAGCAAGACAAGATATAAAACAGCATTTTTAAAAACTCCTTTGATGTCTTCATACCTTTCTATCATTCTCCAATCACCTATTAAATCTAGAACCTGATTTATAGGCAACACCCTGCTCTCTTCAAGCCTATTAGTCTACCTTCTTTTATTTAAAACAAAAAATGAAAAACAAAAAAAACTTGATGTATAAGTGTACTAATACCTCATTTTTTACAACAACAAACCAAGACATTATGAATATTTGGGGTGTTTCCTTTTTTTCACAAATAAAAACAAAACTTTGAACTTTAAAAAATCTGCTGCTTGTTTTCTGTTTTTTGACAGCATGTGCTGCACTTGGCAGGATGAGGGTCTCCGGAAGATTTTGGTTTTACTTCTGGAAGTTGCTATATTCATTGTTAATATATTCCTTAATTTATACATCTCATACAATTTTCTAAAAACTTCCAACATCAATTATAATCTCATATCAAACCAATTTTCTTTTTAATAACTAGTGTACCTCTCCAGTCAAAAATGATGAACTATATGAAATTGATATTTATTAGGAGATTTTATTACATTCAAGTTTTTGAATATATTTTTTCTAATTGTAGGTATGATTACATGTAATAGAATTATGAAATTTTATCCCAGCACAGGTGTAGTCTTTTACTAAGCTTAGCTTAGTTTGGCACTAATAGGTCAGCCAGTGAGAATCAAGCTCACTAAAACTGGTCTTTTAGCCTAGCTTGCTAACCATTACACTACATGATGGTACCCAGTGAGAGTTGAGCTCACTGCATAGTAATGGCTAGCTTGGCTAACTTGCTAAAATTCTCTCTTCAAGGGAAGTAATTCAGGATTTTATTAAGTTATCTCCCTTAGTGGGAATACAGACAAAAATAAATGTACTAATAATCATGGATTTATAGTAACATTTTTGTTACTTTATCTTCTCCAGTTTTGTTTTCTTGTTTTTGATTATGATTTCATTCAATTTTTCAGTTTTTGGCTATCTATCCATCCATCCAACCAAATATTTTTTATTGGCTTCAAGTTCTGATCTCACTGGAAGTGATTTTTTTTTTTTAATTTCTTTTATAAAAACATTCTCGAATAACATTTTTGTCATCTTTCATTTATCTTTTAAATATGAAGCATTGTTAACAGTCATTTTCTTTCTTAATTTTTACTTGTTTTTTTTTTTTTTACTTTAGTGCAACTCATTCAAGTTGTCAATTTACAATAGTGATGAACAATTATAAAAGATAAGCTCTTGGTGAAATTCAAACTCACATTTTCTTTGCCTCAAGGTTGCCTTGTTAAATGCACCTATTGTTCTGAACAAAGGAACTATGATGTGCCATTGGTTGGTAGAAATCAAACCTATAAACTCATCCCTTCTTTTTTTCAATCCCTCTTGACAACATATTTATTATTTTTTACACTGTAAGGTACACTCACATTCTACTAATATGAGTAACATTGTCTCTATTTTTTAGATGAAGCATTGCCAACAATTATTTTTTACTTTTATTTTCTTTCATCTAAAATTTTACTTACTTTTTCAAAATTACAACTCACTAGGGGCACTGAGGTAGAGCATGGGCCAGAGATAAAGGATAAGCTCTTCATGTCATATCCTGTAATTACAGCTCACTAGGAATACTCAGGTAGAGCATGGATCAGAGATAAAGGATAATCTCTTCATATAAAGATTTCTAATCATTTCACCACTAAGGTCTCTATTATTTTTGCTCCTTCAGTTCTTGAATATTTTTTAAAATTTTAATTTTCTTATTGAGAAAGTTTAATTACTAGTAACTGTTTTTATGCTTTCATTTTGACATATCTAAGGGGGACTATTTATAGTGTTTTTAATACAGGAGAGTATTTTTCTTTAGTATATTCATTTATCAACTTTCTAATGTTAATCTACATCTCTTATATTTGATAGCATACAACTCTCACCATTTTATTATTTTACTGTTTATGGCAAATCTCATAACTAGTGTTCTGCATTAATGATGATTGGTTATATGTAATTAAAAATAATCTTTAGAATGCAGTTTGTTTGATGGTCTCAAATCTTTTTAGGTTGATTTCTTGGTTGGGTTTTATGGCACATCAACATTTGTAAGTTATTTAATGCCAAATCCATTTTTATACAAATAAACACTTCTATTTCAAATAATTCAGGTTAGTACACAGTACACAGTTTAAGTGTCAAAAACATTTCTATTTCAAGCTATTTGGTTCAGTCAAACGGTTCTAATTCAAACAATTCAATTTAGTGTAAATATAGTTTTTGTTTACACACAGTTAAATGTCAAAACTGTTCTATCTTGAACAATTCAGTTTAGTGAAAGTACAGTTTCAATTCCAAACAATTCTATTTCAAGCAATTCAGTTTAGCATAAGTACACAATTTATTTCTGTTTGACCCATAGATAAGACCCTATCAGGTGCTACCACTCTGGGTCAGAGTGAACTTGGGAGCGATGGCAATGAAGGGGTTCTCTGCATTCCCCAAAGCTCCAGCATCACTGGAATCTCACCATCAGATTGTTTAGTGTCATAACCAGGACACTTGTAGGGGAGGGGTCTTACCCCTCTGCAGAGGTGCAATCTATATACCCCATAATACTTGTTGCTATTTAGAAAACTTTGCTTATTCTGGTACACAGGCCTCAGGTTGCTTACCGTACGTACTGTTACTTAGTGGACACTCTAAAGTACTGAATAGGCTCATTGCTGCTTAATTTTGGTGGTCCTATTTGATGTATTGTTATTTACTAAGCTTCACATAATCTAGCACACAGGCCTCAGTTTGCTTACAACTGCTGCTGCTGCTCACTTAACTATTATTTGATTTTGATGTTGGAAGTTTTTATTTTATTTTTTTTTTTTTTAATTATTTATCTCCTTTTGGATACGTATATATATATTTTTTTTAGTAAACAAAAACATCTTTACATAAAGAATGAACTAATTTTTATAATTTATCATAATTTTGTCATGGTTTTGGACTGACAATCTTTCAGTTGTTCTTCTTTGTAAAGTTTTAGTTAATTTCTCTTAACCAAAATTATAGCACAAATAATGTTTTCTCTCTATTTTATAACAATTTCAAAGTAAGATTTAGAGTAATTTTTTATTCAATTCTTTTTAATAACTTTAAATAATTCAAATTTTGAGGTAAAATTTATTAAAAACATTATTTGGAACATTTTTTGTAGCCACTTAAAGCATGCATGTAGCTTCTTCCGTAGTTAAAAAAATTCAGAATTAAAAAGTATGTAATTATTACTCTAATTTTACAAAAAAAAATTATTTGACATAGTACCTAAGTCTTGGTTTTCAATGCAGAAGAATGCACATGATTTTCATTTGAATAGTATGTCTTTTTATTAAATTCTCTATGTTAACTAACATCTTAGTATACAACTCTTACAGTTTTTTCTTTCTAATCACTAATTTTCTTAATTATGTTTTATAATTTAGTGATGATGACTTTAACAAAGTTATCATTACTGAACATCTATATTAAGATTTTTGTTTGTCTAATTTGCCACTTGATAGTAATAGTGTATTCATGCTGACACCTCTAATTACAATTATCTCAAGGAAGATAACTATTGAATTATAGAGTACTTCTCTTTATTTACCATTAATATAACAAAAATAATTTAAATGTAGTATGCAAATTAGATTAAACCAATTCTGTGTGCTCATCTAGAAAGACAGCATATATGAAATTGATGTTTTAAGTTCTTACTATTATTATTAGAAGGTTTTTAATATTCATATCATCAATATAGATCCTATGAATAGGCTTTTGTACCACCAAACCATTTATCCAAATAAGGATATGAAAACCCTATCTTAGTAACTGTAATTAGATAAAACTGTAACAACTATTATGGGACAGATAATATAATAACTAAATTAATATTTTTATAGAGAAGAAAATTTAAAAGTTAATATTGGCATTTCTTAAAAAAATTTCTTTGAAACTTGCTATGAAAAATGAGTTGTTTAAAATTGTCCACATTGAATGTCTTTAATCTACTAAACATTCTGAACCTAATTGATTCTTTGAAAGAAAACATTACTGCCACTGTTCCATAAATAAACCAAATGTAACAAGTATTATAGGATAGAGATAGTAAATCATATATATATATATATATATATATATATATATATATATATATATATATATATATAATATTTTGCTTGGGACTTAAGTTAATTTTTGAAAAAGTGTTAGGCTTAAAATACAATGAGAAAAATTTTCTTAATTGTTTATCTTCCTTTGGATATATGTTTTTCAGTAAACAAAAACATATCTTTGCATAAAAGAATGAGCTTAATTTTATTTTTCATTTGTTTAGTATTTATAAATCAATTTGTAGTGCTTAAAAAAGTATACTGCTATCCTTTATTTCTATGTAGTGAATATGTTAGTGTTATCTGTTAGTCTCCCAAGACTATGGATCTGGGTGCAGGCCTGGACAAAGACTGATATTGTCTTAAGGAAGAGTGTCACTCAATAGACCTTGGCACCACTGTCATTGCAGAAGTTGCCAGAATGTGGTTGGAGACAATGTCAAACTGGCTTAGGGATTTCAGTTTCTGGTTTTGATTATTCCTTTTCTTAGGCTGGTTGCCTACTAAGGCTAGAGATTGTAGTTTATCCTACAATTTTACTCATAAGTAATAAGGGTATTTATATGAAGTGAATACAAACAGACTTTGCCAGAATTTGTACTTATCAGTTCCATTTTCTATACAAATGACATTTATGCCATTCAACTCAAATTTTGTTTGGATGAATTTTCTTAGAGAAGTGGCTTTTTTTGCTTTTTTTTTTTTAATGAATTAAAAAAAAAAAATCATCATTTATTTAGTAAGTATTTGAGGTTATTCATAAAGTTTAGATCAGTTATATCGAATATATGGTCTGCAGCCATGTTTATTCTGACCATTACCTCAATTTTTTTTTAATGATGTAGGTGACGATTTTTAACACATTTCTGAAAATGACTAACACCTCACTTTCTTTCTTTTTATTATTATTATTACCATTATTCTTTATATTGTTTCCTTTGTCCATTTACTTTGGCCTACACTATGAATAGAATTTTTATGATTGATTAATTTTAACAGCATGTCAATCCATCTAGGGTTAATTTTTGCCTAAAGTAAAGGGAATCATGTTCATTATATGTTCATATTCAAATTTTTTGTCTGGTTATTTTTAAGATTTTTTTGTTTTTGCATATAGTTCTATCGAATACAAATGATTACATTTATTTGACCCACTGAGATAGGATCTTAACAGACCTATTTGACCTATAGATGGGATCTTAATAGATCAATTTGACCCACAGAGATAGGATCTTAACAGGTACTACCACTCCAGGTCAGAGTGGTCCTGGGAGTAATGGCATTGAAGGTATACTCCACACTCAAATTGAATTTTTTAGAATACTTGTCCTTATCCAGCCTGTAAGGTCTAGTTTATGTTTCAATTTTGTCCACAAAACCCAATGAGAGGTTAATTTCCATGGTGTAATGGCTAAAGTGGTGGGCTGAAGTTTCAAAGTAACCAACTTCAAATTCCAGTCACACTATTGTGATCACACTCAGACTAATACTCTTGGGAAAGGTATCCTCACCCAGCTATGGGTTAAATAATATCACTGTTCTTCTACAATGATGGCTTTGGCATTAAATAACCCTTGAAGGTTGATATATCATTAAACAAAAAGAAACCAAGCCAAATAAACCCAATGAGTTTGACACCCATGATTTAGGTATTATATTTTTAGAATTTTGGCTTAAATATTCTCTGCTTTTTGTGTTCATAATTTCATCAGACCTTTCAAAAAATAGCAAAAAATTAACAAAGAAGACATTTTTTTTAAATTCATTAACCCTCCTTCATATTTCTCCTTCTTTGCATCTAAGAATTCTCAGGAAAGAAGACACTCATACCGAGTATATCTTCAAATAGACGCAAGGATTTTGAAAAACTTTTAGATATTTTGGTATATGTTAATTGTGTTGGTCCAACAAAGCATGTAGCTGACCTAAGGCCGATGTGCTGTAAGGTTCTCTCATTAGACTATATCATCGGTTTCTTCATATGATAATGCATATCCAACATGTCTGAATTTATGGTACAACTTATTTTATCTAATTTCAAGTAATTCAAACAGATCAAAAAAATCATTTATTTCAATAAAATTGGTCTTTTTAATAAAAATAAGTTATTGCAGTTATTAATAACTAATAATGCATGTTGGCTGTGTATTTACCTACTTCGCCTTGACTTTAATGCATATGCAACTGGGACATCAGCTACATCCTTTGTTGTATTGACATACTTAACATATACCAATGATTTTGTTTTTCCTTTAAGTATCCAAATTTTTAAAACAATATCTTTTTTCTGCCCTATTTGTAGATATTAAACAATTTTATTAGTGTAATTGCATAAAATAAAACCAATAAATATTGTAATACACTCTTCTAGTTCTTCATTTATTTTATTTTTTTTTTTGTCTTCATTTTGCTTCCTAAAGTTTTTCTCAGGAAAAAACACTGGCTCTGAAAGATACATTTTTTTGTGCCAAAGGGAAAGGCATATACAAACAAAACTTAAGCCAGTAATTATTACCACTCCTCACCTTCACTCAAATTTTCTTCCTTTTTCTCATCTCCAAAATGGTTTAAACTACCACAGGAAGTATTTAATTAAACAGTAATTTTAAAAACCAAACAATTTTTAAAGAAAAAATATGTAAACAATACTCCCTCTGCTTTTTAAATGTTTTGGTCAAATTTTACATTTTGTGCATGCAGCGATTATCTCCCCTTAATTATAACTCTCACACATTTGATCTTGCAGAAGCTGAAATTGCAATACTGATCAAAATTCAATGTAAATGCTGAAAATTCAAGTTTGAATATTTTTTTTATTAATGGCTAGCAATAATTTTGGCAATGAATATGTATTGTCATAGTTTCTTTAAAACATGACTTGGAAAATGCTTTATGTACTAAAGAAAAGAAATTGGCTCTATCTTTATATTTCTGTTAAAAATTTCATGGTAACTGTTTTAGAATCTTGGGTTTTTTTTGTTCGTCTTTTATTTGGTTTATATTTTTATATATCCATCTAATTTTTTTTATGTAGCCATTTTTAAAAATTTTTTAAAGGAAAAACTAAGTTTGTATTTCTTTAATTAGCAACTTTTTATGAGAATACATGTCCAAACATTCTATTCTATCAGTATACACTGAGTTTTTTTTCTGTATAGAAACATGTGTCTTACTTACACTTTTGTTTCCACAAAAAATGCACAACATTTCTTGCATTTTAGAATACTTATTGAACAATTGAAAATGTATAATAGCTGTATTATTGGGTTTTTATTATTAGACCATTTTTTACCTGAATTTATATTCCAGAGATGCCATTTCTAAAACTCAAAATTTATAATGGTCATCAAAAATATAACAAATGAGTAAATGATAAGATTTAGATTTATACAAAACACCTTTTTTTTTCTTTTGGTAACCTTATAACAATCTAAGATGTTAAAGAAGAGTATCAATGTAAGGTATATGTTTAAATGAAATACAATTTATCTAGAACAGATTTTTTTAAAAATTGGTTAAAATTATTACAAGTAAATTGACCTTGTGGCTATTTTATTTGAATAAAAACCTACAAAGTTTCCAAAATGTTTTCATCTTGGATTTTTTTTATATTGAATTAAAATTGATGAATGTTTTAAAAGACATTTTTGGAAACATAAAAGTACCTATAATTATTAGCTTGAAATAAAAATTTTATTTACAAGTAAAGCAAAGTATAATCTTAAAAATATAAACTTTTAATGATTTTAGAATTGTTAAAAAAATTAATGATATTTCTTGATTATGTTATGTTCAGAATACTTTAAGATACTGCAAAGAACAGGAATATTAGAAGGATTCTTTTTCCTTTGTTTTTATTACTATTGTTGTCCCTTAATCATTATTAGATCTACA
The DNA here is from genome assembly GCA_963585895.1 of Sepioteuthis lessoniana. Classification (NCBI taxonomy): domain Eukaryota; kingdom Metazoa; phylum Mollusca; class Cephalopoda; order Myopsida; family Loliginidae; genus Sepioteuthis; species Sepioteuthis lessoniana. The sequence goes on along the minus strand of CAUZXS010003856.1, from coordinate 99,199 downwards.
TATTTTGTGCACTCAATATAACAGTTGGAAAAAGTAAATCATATACATTGTTTCCTTTTTTTCTTTTCTTTTTTTTTTTTGCTGCTTTTGTTATTTTTAACCCTTTTTTTAAAAATTAAGATCGTTGAATATTTTAAGAGGCATTTTTGGAAGCATAAAATTAGGTATAAAAAAGTACTATCATTAATTGTATGTATTCATTTAAACGGAAATGGCTATACAATATCAACCCAAAATTACTTTTCTGATTCTATCTTTTCTGTTACTCATATTTTATTTGCTTTGATAATATTGATCTGACACATATTTGTCTTTGTGACATCATTTAGAAATCTCAAATATATATACTTTTTTTATGCATACATATACACATACACACCCATATGTATATAGTAGATGATGATTTAAGTATTTGCTTCTATTAGTAATTGACATATCTCTGTGGATTCTATTTTACTTACCATTTCTTCTGGTTTATAGTTGGAATGCATTTGATTACAGTAGAATTGGTTGGGCACCTCACATAGTACAATGATTGGTCATTGCTAATGAATTTGCACCATGATTAGTAAATGACTACAATAGAATGGGTTAATGATAAGATTTTTAAAAAAGCAGAGAACTTTTTGTCTAAAGGAAATCATTCTCTTCTCAATTGAATTTGGATTTCTGAATTAAAATTTTAAGTCAAAATTTAACTATCAAGTCACATTTGTATATTTGTATATATTTAATTGTTATATACACATTGTTACTCTGCATGCCATTTTATTTGGTATATTATCACAATGGTAAGCAAACTTGAGTATTCAAATATTTTATTCCATCATATTCATCATATTACATCAGTTTAAAAAAAGAATTTCAATAAGAAAAAAGTATTTTATAAAGTAATAAAACATGTTTACTCAATATATTCAACTATTTGGTCAAAAGCTTTCAAAAGTGTTTGAGATATTTACTCTTACACTTTTGGGAGGTGTTGGTCTTCTGCTGTAGAAACTTGTAATAATCATCTATATTTAGGCTGAAGTGCTCTTAGTATTTAGTTTCCATCAGTGAAATACCTTGGTGGAATCTTTCTCCCTTATCCCACCAAGATTAGGTAAAAAAATGTTGAGATGGGAATGCATTGCCATTTCATTCTTTAATGCACTGTTTTTTATTAAATCAGCATTGTTTTCAACTATAACGAGACCCAAGAAAGGTCTGTACAATTAATGTGAATGAATCCCATGCCAATCACTCAAAGGGACTCAGTTTACCTTTGAATTTGCTGTCACACATAAAAATCTGATCTTAAGTCTGATGAGAATGTTTTCAGTTTTTTATCAATTTTCTCTGTGCCTGATTTTACTTTTAAGTGTTAGAACCTTCAACTATCAACAAATTTGAATTCAGGAATCCGAATTTGCTTTTAAAAAATTCTTGATGAGGTTAAGTTCAATGTAAAGGGGTGGGAAGAGTGGTATATGAAGTACATAAAAAAAATCCAGACATACAAAAACAATTCTAAGCACAAATTCAGAATTGGCTCATTTAGTCTAAAACATTTTTATCACATTTTTATCTCATTAGCAAAAACTTTGTTGACCAGTGGAATAATCTTGATAAAAATGTTGTTAACCTATTTTGCTTTAACCAAATGCATTCCAACTCTAAATAGAATGAAGCAATGATTACAAATATTATCTGCAGTAGCAAATGCTTATTTCTCTCACAGATTTATCTTTGACTATAGAATGTATATATGTACTTTCAATGAAATTAGTCATGTTCAAAAACTTTATAAGCAAACATCACACTCAAGTTTTATTGATAAAAGAAAAAAATGCAAATATATTTTAATATTTCTCTTTAGATTCCCAATCAACCACCTTAAATATTTTATCATTCACTGAGGATTGGAAAGAATTGTTTGTTTTTTTTTTCTAAATGAAGCCTAGTCAGTTCATTAATTAATAAAAATATGAGTAAGTCTTATGTAGTCACAATTTATTTTTAGAAATGAATAAAGGAAGTAAGTTCCTAATAATGTAAGTTATTAGAACTTAAATGATGGCACTTTTAAACTGATTTGCACAAAGGATCTTATTAGAATAATAATAATGATATCGGTTGAAGTTGTAGGTTTATTTAACATGAGTTTAACTACATAAAATGTTACCAAAGTTGATATCACCTGGTATAAAAGAGCAAATAAATAACTGCCTCTGCCTCATAACAGTTGTTACATTTAGTGTATGAAATTTATATGCAAATGTAACAGCTATTATGGGACAGTAGTATAATAAAATTAACAATTTTATTGAGAGGCAAAAATTTTAAAGTTAAATTGTGATTCCAATATTTCCAAGTTATTTACTATAGAAAGTGATGGTTAACAAGCTTGTGAATTTAGTCTTTACTGGATGCTCTACAAATTTGAGCTTATGTTAAAGACTACTAGTAAATATTTGCAATATTGTAATCTACTGTGGCTGGAAAAAAATTAGCTAGTTTACTTTCAAGAGGCCACCTCACACCCTAGGCAGCACCTACCTCATTGTGCTAAAAAATGGTAGGGTTAGGGTACCTGAGGTGCCCCATAAACAGAAATGCTATTTTTGACACCATCCTCCCATATGTTGGAAGGTTAATACATTAACAAAACAACCTTGTGTTGAAATTGCTTTTAAATTTGTAGATTATGCAGCAATTTGCCATTATATTTTGTTACTTCTCTTTGCTAGCAGGCCAGGAAGGATTATTTAATGGTCTATTTTCATCAGTTCATTTACATAGAACAACTCTTAAAATATTTTTCTTTGGTAAACAAATATTTTTAAAAACAATCCTCAAGATCATTTTTCACTTTGAGAGTATCATGAAAACTTAAGGGTTTGTTATTTAAATTTGCTGTGTGATGTTTCTCTTTAAAGTTTATTTTTAAAATTATTATAATCATTATTATCATCATCCCTTCTTTTATCATTTTTCTCCTACTTAAAGTTCTCAGGAAACGAAAAAAGGCTTTTATATTGTTATTGTGTTTTTTAACACAAAATCTCTCAAGTAAATAAACTTTATAAAGTATTTAGCAGCAACTACAAAAAAATAATGATTTTGTTTTTAACTGGACTCCTATTATTACAATGCCTTTATGGAAAAAAAAACCTTATTAATATCTTGACAGTAACAAACAAACAAAAAACAAATATCAGAAAAACTAGACAAGTTTTCATAAGGACAGAAAACAACTTTGAAAATTACTCAGTGGGGTTGATTTTCCTCTTTCTCTTCAGTTCAACTTCCAATATTTTGATTACATGACCAAATGCAAATTCCCAAAGATTTTTTTTAATAGTATGATAGAGATGGTCTGTTTTTGTGACTGAAACAATTTTGAATTATTTTCTCATTGTATAAGAAAAAAAGTGTCTGATTTTTATGTTTTCTCCAGCCTCGTAAAAGACAATGTTAAAATGTTAAAAATGAAAAGAATGCATAATCGTGTCCGGAGACCATTAAATAAGAAAAACTTTTTTCATGAAAAAAAGGTAAAACGAAACCCCAAGGTGTTCAGATGACTTCCGACTTCCTATTTTTTTTTTCTTTATTTTATTTATTTTTTAAATTTTTTCTTTATAATTTTTGATTATTAAGAAAGAAAAACCCTCAACAGAATTAAAAAAAAAAGTCTTTGGTACATTACTACTACAAGCCGTATATATTGTATCTTGTTCTCTCTCAGGAACGTGGCTTCAGGCCTCCTGTATATAAATTCATTTGATGTAATTGTCTTCAGCTTTTTTGTCTTCTGTGGATCTTCTACCACAAAGCCCACAAATATCGGAACTTCTTTTCTAATAATACAAAAGCTATCAATGGAATTTGTAGTTAGTAATACTGTGCTTAAAAAAAAATTTTAAAAAAATTAAGTGTGTGTGTGTGTGTATGTATGTGTGTGTATATATGTATATATCTATGTATAGTCTGTCTGTCTACACTGAGGGCTAATCTCAGGATCTTGTTTCTCACACTCCCAAGGGCAGGGATTTCCACCCACATAAATCTCTCTTGGTCTTTACAAGGGCAGTGATACCTGCCAATTGACCCACTCTGCTCATCGTTTGGCCAAGGTTCATGACCTTTCCAGTATTTCTAGAGCTCCCATATAAAAAAAAACAACAAAAAACTTGTATACTTAAAATCAGTTTAATATTCTCCTTTCTCTTTCATCTATTTTAACATCTAAATATATGAAAGAAATTTTCTTTTCTTTTTTCTTTTTTTGTAAAATTGCCAGTTTAAAACCTGATTCAGTAGAAAATAAATGCAATATAAAAATTAAAGAAAAACATGAAACTCTTTTGTCTGTACAGTGAGGTCCCAAGAATATCTCAAATATAAAATAGTTATTATTTAGACTATCAGTTACTACATTTGCTCCATAATAGCTGTTACATTTAGTGTATGAAATTTAGATGCAAATATAACCATTATTATAAGACAGTGGTAGTATTTTATACCAGGAAGGACAAAAAAGAACATCCATCAAGGGTTCAAATAGATTATGATCCATTTTTATTTCCCTCTGCCTCTATGATGCCAGTTTCTACAACGTGTTATTATAATCATAAAAACTATATAATTAGAGAATTTATTCTCTTAAAATTTCCTGGAGAATTATTGAGGAAAGGTCTTAGAATTTTGATTCTTTGTCTTTTGGTCATTTTACTCTAAAAGTGTTAGTATAACCCAAGAAGTATTTTAAGACATATTTTGCATCAAACCTTTTGTAAAAATTATAAAATCTTTTGATATTTATTACTATCTCTGTCTATAAATAGTTGGTGCATTTGTATTCATTTATTAAACTTAGTTTAGTTTGGCACAAGGCCAGAAGTATGGGTCATCTAGTGAGAATGAAACTCTCTAGTAATGATCTACCTACTTAGCTCATGGAAATTGCTATATTTGTTAAAAAAAAATGAAGAAACGATAAACAAAATGAAATACTTTATTCATTCAGTGCTTGAAACAATTAATTTTGAGAAAGATTTGAATGATTTAATTTACATTTAAGCATTTGTGACAAAACTTTTTAAAGTTGCAGTTTTGATATTGTGTATCAATTTTTCATTTTTGTAACAAATTCTATAACACAACATTTAAAGTATTATTTATCAATGTATAAACATAAAACAGTTGCAATTTTAGACATTTCAATTTTTGTTGCCTTTTGAAGAATTGGCTTTAAGACACCTTACTTTATTAAAAAATTACTATTGCCACATTTGAACTTAACCCAAAGTTTATGTTATCTAAACATTAACTTTGTGTTAAGTTCAAATGTGGCCATAAAATGTTTCTATAAACATTATATTTGATAAGTGCCTATAATCAAAAGAAAATATGCAAATATATCAGCTATTATAGGACAGAGGTTGTATTTCATTTTAATGTGATAAACTTGTAAGAGATTGATTCCTGTGTTATTATTATGCATAAGAATACTATGGAAGGTTGGAAAGGTTAAATTTCATCATCATTTCCAATCCTTTTGATTACCTGTCTCCCTTCTCCTTTGGGGATTTCATTACTTGTTTCTCTTCTCCTTTAGAGCATTGGGTAGTTGAAATGGGTTTTTCTTGTAAGTTACTTGGTCTGAACCCTCTTGAGATTTTATAATTTCAATTATAAAAAAAATTCAAGTCACAAGAAATGTGAATAGTAATAATGAAAACTAAACAAAAAACAAAAAACAAAACAAACTTTTATAACTTCCTGGAGAATTATTCAGGAGAATTTTGACTCTTTGTCATTAGGTAATTTCATTCTGAAAGCAGAATGTATCCTAAAATACTTCCAAGAAGTATTTTAGGATACCTTTTTCAAGAAACCTGTTCATAATTCACAAACTGTAAGTTGTAACTCTTTCTTGCTTATTATTTCTTTGTTTCATTATTAACCAACACTGAATTTGGGACCTCACTGCAAATAAGAAAAAGGAGTCAAACAAAATGTCTTGATATTTTTTGGCTAGAAAAAAATATTTCAAAATTTTATTGTGTTGTTGGATCATTTGACAAATTCTGCTGGGCTATAATTCTTGTACCAATTATTCTGAAATGATTCCAAATTTGGTTCAAGACTTCAGCATATATTACTATCTCTGATGCCTTTAAAAAATACTTCTAATTTTATTACCTGACCTCATATTCTGTGTATGAATTTTTTTTACATTGTGCAACAGTAAAAAGTAAACCCATCTATATATCAGCAGATATTGACCTAGGCAAAAACTATATGATTAGAGAATTCATTCCTCTACAACTTTTCAGTTAATTGAAGAAAGGTCTAACAGTTTTGACTCTTTGCCATTTGGTCATTTTATTCTGAAAGTGGCAATATAACCCAAATAGTATTTTAGGACCCCATTTGCATCAAACCTGTTCATTTATATTATTGTTTAACCCAGAGATTTCCAAACTGTTGTTACTTATAATCATTTTGATTAATCATTTACTAAACTTTTTACTGAATTATTTGTTTTTATAAATATCTTGAGTTATAAATTTGATTTAGTTAACAAAACTTAAGTATTAAAGTTTTAAGTCGATAATAGAATGATCATTTTACTCTGTTGAAACTTGCAGGATTAAAAATCTCAAATTCATGAAAGATATGCCAATAACTGCTTGCATAAAAGCCCCTCAATGCATGTGATATTACGAATTCAGTCTGTATTTGAACATAAAATTAGACTTTTGCCAGCACTGAAATTTGTTAGTATTCTACTTCTTTCCCCTTGACTTCAGGCCGGACTATTGTCTAAAATGATTTTGTTCCTCATAAGTTAAAAACTTGATTCAGAATCTTTATTCCTAATAAAATCTGCGCAGTAACATTTATTGGTATAGAAAATGGAATTGACAAGCTTTTGAATTCCTCTCAAGTCAGAATTTTCTTCTTAATAATGAACTCATCTCTTCTCTCTCCACCCACGCTGTTGTAGTACTAACCATTCCCAAACTTCTTGACAAGGATGAGAGCTCAAGCCTACTGAGTAACTTGGAGGATCCCAAAAAAGAGGGTTTCAGCAACACCCTGGAGGCTTCAGCCACTTTTATCAATATTTACTAAATTAGATGCTTTATTTATTTTAACATTTGACCTGGCATAGAGATTTACATTTCCTATGAATACTACTTTATAAAAGTTGGCATCCGGTAGAGTGAAGGTTCTTTTGTATAGATGGCAGTGGGGAGTGTGATCTCCAAGCACTGGTACTGCCCCCAGCTATGGGTAAAATAGGACAGCCTTAGTGATGCAGCTAGTCTAAGAGAGAATGAAAACTCTGAAATGATTCCAAATTTGGTTCAAGACTTAAGCATGTATTACTACTTCATATTTTATCTCTGATGCCTTCTAAAAATCCTTAATGGGTTTGCATCAAATCTGTTCATTAGCAACCTGGCAGAGCAAGGTCCATTACTTTTTATATTTTGTAAACCGAGGTAAAAACCTGATTTTTGTTGTTCATTGAGAAAATATGATGAATCTTGATATAAAGTGTCCACTGAACTTAGTAAATACATCTGTTTAGTTAATATTTTTTTTTAATATCTTGATATAAAGTGTCCACTGAACTTAGTAAATACATCTGTTTAGTTAATATTTTTGTAACTGAGAGTTTTGGGAATGCAGACTTGGTTTTCATAAAAAAATTAGACTGTTATTTAATCATAAACAAATTTCATATGGTTACAAGTAATATGATTCTCAAATTAGTTTTAAGTTGTATACAAAAGATAACAGCAGAGTAATGAATATAAAAGTGGTGGCTAGTCTTTTGAGATGTTAATTTCTTCATCATCTCAAGTCTTCCTTGAGAGTCTGCTGAACCCCTGTCTTCTTCCTTTGGGCCCTGACTGCCCCTTCTTGGTCTGGTCTCTGTTTCTGATTGACCCTTCTTTCCCTGATCTCTGCCTCTGACTTGCTCCTCCTTGGTTTGGCCTCTGCTTCTGACTGACTCTACTTTCCCTGGTCTCTGTATTGGACTGGCCCTTCTTTCCTTGACCTCTGCCTTTAACTTCTCTTTCTTGGTCTGGTCTCTGCTTCTGGCTGCTCCTTCTTTCCCTGGTCTCTATCTTGGACTGAACCTCTTTTCCTGATCTCTGTCTCTAACTGCTCCTTCTTGGTCTGGTCTCTGCTTTGAACTGACCCTTCATTCCCTGCTCTTTGCCTCTGACTGTTCCTCTGGTTTGGTCTCTACTTCTGACTGACCCTTCTTTTCATGGTCTCTGTCTTGGATTGTTCCTTCGTGGTTTTGGTCTCTGCTTCTGATTGACCATTCTTTCCCTGGTCTTTGCCTCTGACTGCTCTTCCTTGGTCTGGTCTCTACTTCTGACTGACCCCTCTTTTCCTGGTCTCTGTCTTGGACTGAACATTATTTCTCTGGTCTTTGCCTCTGACTGCTCGTCCTTGGTTTGGTCTCTGCTTCTGACTGACACTTCTTGGTTTGGTCTCTGCCTCTATATCTACCAGATCTAAAATCTAATGCAGACTTTTCTGCCATTTAATATTGATAAACAGAATATTTCTCCTATTATTTAGTATAATTGAATTTAAATACATTAGCTTTTTACGATTGAAACTTTTACAGAGTTGTGTTTTATTCTTGATGAATATATGCAGTTTTGTCATTTATCATATAATAATTTTTTTCTAATACAATTACCCATCATGATTCTGCTTGTTATGATTTTATTTAGCATTGATGATTAATATCACAAGAAGCCATCTCAATGATTTATTGAATTTGTTGTGACAAGAGCAAATTGTTTCCTGGCTTAGTAAATGATTTTAATGTATAGGAGATTGAAACTGTTCATTTCTCAGAAAATTCAAATTTGATCTGCTTTCTGAGTGGAGTAGTATCTACGGATGGTAATGACAATTATACAAGGATTATCTATAAAATTGATTAAAAACAAAATGGGTTCAAGATTGTCTGATCAAAGTTTTCCCTGCTGCTCTTGATAACTAACAAATGTTTTTTTAAGAAAAGTAATGCTCATCTTTTTTTTGCATTGAATTAATAAATTATATAAAAATACTGAATATATTTATATAAATATTTTTACAAGGATTCATTGGAGTAAAAGAATTGTATAGTACATCTGATTTTTGTATGTAGAAAAATTAAAATATGGAATGTAAAATTTTGCTTTGAAAAAACTTTAAATTTTCAAGAGCAGTTTTTGATTTAACCTTTAGTAAAGAGTGTTATTGTTTACTACAACATTTGTGCTGTTAAATGTGTTTCTTCTTGTCTCACCGAAGAGAATATTGTTCTTATTATTATTACTTGGTATAATGGAAACAGTAATAGAATTTGAACATATGAGCTTTTTTAAGTATATTTTTGTTAAGAAAAATAAGATTCAGCTGGGAATTCTATAAACTTTGGAAAAAAATCTTTTAAAAAATGATTATTACTTCGAATTAGAACCTCCATCATATTCATATTTTCACCACAATAGCAATTTTTTTTCTCTGACTAAAAGAAGTATCATTTCTTGGCACAATGTTAGGTCTCTTTTGATTCTATGAATCTTCTGCAGATTACAGACACTTTGGCCATCAAACAGCAAAACTGATTCATCTCTTTAATAGCAACAACACACTCTCTACTTTATTTGAAATATAAGTAACAATCTTATTTTGAAGAAGTACCAAAAAATTGCTAACTCTGTCCTATAATCATTGTTACATTTGCATATAAATTTCATACACTAGATGTAGAAACTCTTATGGGACAGAGTAATTTATTTCAAAATGCATATCCAGAATATGTTGTCAGGTAAAAAATTACTTTTCTTTTGTCCCTTCACCTTTTTTCTTTTTAAGAATAATATTTGTTCACCTTGTGACTTGGGATTCATTATTTTTTTATGTTCTCCCCCTTCCCCCATCCCAATAGGCAGCACTGCCACAGAAAAGTATATATATATATATATATATATATATATATATATATAAGCTGTGGCATGAGTTAATAGCAAGTATTTTCCTACTATGTAGGTTTATAATTTGCAGGATTTTTTTAACTTAATTTTGGTTTTGAATTTCAGAAAGAATTGTTCAAGTGTGTTCTGGAATTTTGTTTATTTCTTATAAATAACCTTAAAAACATGATGTACTGTGCGGTTCAAAAGTCTTGTCAACACCCCTCTCCCATATTTTTTGAGGAAAGAAATTAGGATCTATAACCTTATTTCAGGAAATATAACTTGAATTCATTGGTTAAATCCTAATAGATTCAGTTTATTCATTGAGGTCATGCAAAGATTATTTTCCCCAGCCCAAAACAATCTTTGGACCATTTTCCAAATGATAATCTGCAAAAACAAAGTCTTGTAGATTTTGATTAGACAACTTTCCTTCCTTCAGCCATTTTATTGAACACTTTAATTTTTGGTGTGAAACATCTGAAATAAAAAATACTTATATACAAAATTATATATATATATATATATATATATATATATATTGATAGATTGATAGATAGATAGATAGATATGTACTGGGGTGAAGACTACAATGACTTGGATCACACTCTACATGCTAATGTCAATGAGTGTTTTTGAATGAGAATTGGCACCACATGACCCATATAGGTGCCAGTGTGCTAGAAAATTATAATTGAAAGCTTTGTAGGTTTTTAACTCCATATTTTCGATTATATTTCATCTTTCACGGGTATTTAAAAAACAAATTCATATAGATTTTGCACTTTGCAGGGAGAACAGTATAAAAAATTTGCACATGACTATTATAACTAACCGTCAGTTTCTTACCTTATTCCCGCCAACCCCTCTACAAATGGACAACAAAGACGAGTTATAACAGAACTTAAAAAAAACATATATATATATATATTCACATTTTTTATAATTCGGTGTAAAAATTTTGCAAAAATATTCCTAAAAATTGATGTTTGCTTTTGAGAAAAAAATCTTTAAATAAAATAACAAAAATAGAGAAAATATTGCCTTCTATATTGGGTCTCAAATAATTGTTAGTTGTGTTTGTATCTCAGTAAATGTGTCTTGAATTCCTCTTTTTTTCTTTTCCTTTTTTTCTTTTTTCTTGCAAAGGGTTGGGTGGTAATGAAAAATGGGTATTTATGTCTTTTTTATTTTAATTTTTGTAAACACCTTGAATTTTTTTTTAATTTAGTGACTGAATGTTTTCAGTTATTTGATTGCCAATCCTGGCCTCTGTATTTGTCATCCCCACACCTCTGCGAAATAACAACATTGATGTATTTGAATATCTTTTAAAATCTCCTTCATTAATTAATAAATTGTATTTTATCCATTTGTTATATAATAAATGGTTGGGGTTAATGTAATGTTTTTTTGCTTAATTTTATTTTATTTTTAAATTTTTTTATCCCCACCATGCTCAGGACAAGATTCTAAAAATTACTTATACACACACACTCATATATATATATATATATATATATATATATATATATATAATGGAAAACAATTCAAAACAACTGCAAAGCCATATTGTCATTACCCGATTCTGTTTATCAGAAATAAGAATTATTTTCTGTATATAGATCAGAAAATTATTCACCATTTCATGTCATTTTTAAAAAAATGTTTTAATTTTTTTCCCCACAACATAATCAATAGCTTTTTTTTCCCTGTAAAAAGGAAAAAATATTTCTTATGTATTTCAAAAAGATTTTCAATAAATCCATATTAGCAATAGACTCAGGGTCGTATAAATTTTCTTCTTTTTAGATCTCTTATTTTAAAACAACAGATTATTTTAAAGTCCAATTTGAAAGAACAGAAGTAAAATAAATTCCAAAATTTCTGATCAAATATGGCGGACATGTACTGTTTTTTTTAAACAAAAAACACTCACAAACACAATACAAAAATATATGCATTTGCTTTTTAATTTATTTTCTTTTTTCTAATTGAGTACATAAAATAACAAACTTTATATATTTTTCTGTAATTATGAAGTGTAAAAGACTCAAAATGGGCTGGGATTGAATAAATTTCATTAAATTATAAAAGAAAAATATCAGTTCTGTATAACACATAGAATCCTGTATAAAATTCCAGTATTAGATTGAGTTTTTTTTCTCTTTTCTTTCTTATAACAAGAAAAAAAATGTTGAAAAAATTGGCCAAAAAATTTGTATTAATTTTTTTTCAATTTATTTTGCTAGGGCCAATTTCTTTTGCTTCCCCACCTTCATTTAAAACATTTTTTTTTTTACTTTTAATGTTTTTTCTAATGACAGCAAAATATAAACATTTATCTCATTGTTAGCTGTAGAAAGCTGAAAAAAAATGAATAAACAAAAGAATGAAAACTTTCATTGTCTACTTTTTTTCTGCATAATCCAATTGTTGTTATTGTTGTTTTCTTCTCTCAAACTTTTTCTAATTTCTTTGTTCATTTTTTGTTTCTATTTTATTGATATAGCATTGTCAACCATTATCATCATTATTATAATACAGGGTCTGGTAGAGTGATCTTCTGGGGTTAGAACCAAAAAGGCAACATAGATCTGATTCAAAATTTAAGTAAAAACAATATTTGCCATTTTATGTTGTTGTTGTTGTTATTGTTATCACTTTATTTTAAAGATTATGTCATTGAAAGGCCCCTCCCCTCAATGAGCTATGCATTCCTGAAGCTTCTGCAGCACTCACTTGCTGCAATTTCTGGAGGAATAAAATCTTTCAGTTCATCAGTTGTCTGCAGTTTATATTTAATGACTTGAGTTTTCAAATATCCTCAAAGAAAGGAAACACAAGAGGATAGATCTGGTGAGCAAGACAGATTTCAGGACCAAATGATATTATTCACCATTGCCTGCCATAATGGCAACTGAAATGGTATGGCTGTTGCTACTGCTGCTGCTCAAAGATCTCTCTCCCACTCACTTATCATAAGTAGCATCTGAGCAGTAGCAATTTCAAATCCAGGAGATCATTGTGAACGACTATGTCTTATAATATTTTATTGTTTTATTATGTAACATTACCAAAAGTTTTTTATGGAAGTACCAAACTCTCTTTAAAAAAGAATCAAATTTTGAATTTGAATATATTACTTAAAACAAATCAGAAAAAAATAAACACAGCAAAGTTAAGCTGCATTTAGCTTGCACAGTGTTAAAATAGGTGACCACTTAGTAACAATAGGGAAATGAGCAAAAATGATATTTAGGGAATTATAATAAGTATTTACTGGACAAAGTTGATTGTAGTATAAATCAACTTTTAGCATGAAAAAATTGATAAAAATAAAATTAATGTCTTTCAAGATAAGCAATCTCCTGCTGCATAAATGTGACAGCTTTTCTCTCCTGGGGTGTGCATATTTAGATGCAATAATGTATGTGTGTAGATGTGAGTGTATCTGTATAAGTGTGTATGCATATAGGTGTAGTGTATATGTATGTATATAGGTGTGAGCATGTCTGTATGAGTATGTATATATGTGTATGTATAATAATATTAAAGAAGTAGCTAAATAAGTTAGGGTTGGCAAAATTTAAAAGAAAAAGAAAAGTTTTTCTTGATGGAAATAAAAGTATTTTTCTAATGTCCTTGATAAACTAAAGTCTTTGGCATTAGTATAGTCAAAAGTCAGCTGACTAGAATCTGATTTCTTTTAACCCACTGACCACTAAATCTAGAGCATCAGTGAGCATTTGACTGTGGGTCAGCAGACCAAGCTGGAGTTTTGAGCAGTTCAAGATAAATCACCATTTGAGTTGCGGCTAGACTGAGTGAGGCAGAGAACTGATCAGCACCCAAGTCTTCATCTGCAGTCCATATCACTATAACTAGGGTCTGATTGACTAGGCTGAAGAGCTAAGTGTCAAACACACCACCACTAGGATTGTTTTGAAGATAAATTGTTAGTAAAGATAACCATATGATAATATTATTGGATTTATTTTTCTTTCTTTTTCCTTCGTGGAGCTGACCTGTGGCTTCTACAGTTTAAACTAAAACTGGTGGCTGACTTTTTTTCTTTTAAAAAGAAAACAAAAACATAGGGAAAAGTTGGTTATCAGATGAGACTGGATGGGCAGTGGATTGCTACTTTTCTTTTTTATCCTGGACCACAATTCTGTAACAATAATATATATAAGGAAATTGTTTTTTTTTGTATTAAAATACAAGTTGAGGAATTTGGCTGGTACTGTCTTTCTATGTTAATCAGCCTTTTCAGAGTGTGTGGGTTTCACTAGAAAGGCTTTAGTATTTAGAGAGACTTCTTTTCTTATTCTCCTGTCTTTTGTATAGTCTTTGAATATTTTTGGTATTTGTTCTATGTCTCATCGACTGGATGAGTGTGGCACAGGCCTTTTGTAGGTGGGTCCAGGTGTAGGGCCAAAGCCCAGACATGCCCAGTGGCTCCCAAATGTGCCTCAAGCCCTGTCAGCATTTCCCTAAAAGGGGCACCTCAGGCAATAAACCTAACCCCTCCAAAGAAGGTTAGAGCTTGTGAGGGACAATCTCTTGAGGCTTGAGGAGAGCCAGTCTAAGCATGCATAACATGAATGCCAGCTTCCCAGAAGCCATGTCAGGCAACCTTGACCACTGAAGGCAGGACATGCTCGACCTGATCCATATACCGAGCCACGCAGCCAGTCGAAATGTGTCCTGGCTGCTGGGCCAGGAGTATTCTCTCTTTTGATCCTTAAAAAGGTATTTTTATAGAAAATTCTCATTGGAAAAAATACTTCCAATTGGCTAACCAACAACAGATCATTATATATTTTTCTACTACTTTATGATAGATCAGAACTGTTGATTGGCTGACCTATGTTTGTGGGCAGCAGATAGTTACTGTCACATTGGTACCATTACATGTGATATGTTTAGTGATGGAGATATACTCAATAGATTGTAATAAACATGTCTTATATGAGATGGTGAATGAAACTTGCAGTCCCAGTAACTGCAGTGGGGAGGTGAAACCCAGAAAAATCCGTAAAATATAACAAGTGAGCAAATTCAAAAATATATTTATTTAGAAAAAAATACATCTAGAATTTTTCTTCCAAAATATTTATAAATAGACTTGTTCATAAATAAATACTGAACATTTTTATAGAAAATAGGTGAATAACAAATTAGGGCAGATTTTAAAAATCAAGGTTTGTAAAAATTTGTCAACTAATTTTATCTTTCTTCAAATAATCTAGTTTGTTTGAATGGGGAACCAGAATGTTCAGCTATTAAATAAAAAATGTTTTATATCTTATTTGTTATTAGGATTACCATATAAAATAAAAGTCCCCCCCCTATTTAGCAGTAAATAAAGTATGTTGTCTTATGTGAGTTACAGTACTGAATGTGGTCTAAGCTCTGTGACTATCATGTGTTTCTGATTCATTGTTTTATCAACTCTTCTGTTCCCACACTGTGTTTGAAAGATTCACAGGAGGATGACACAATCTTTCCAGAACTTCTGATGGTTGGTTGAAACAAGTTGCTTAGGTGTTTGCAATTCAAAGACAAGAGAAACTCTCCGTTGACAGATTCATTAAATACAATTGTGTAACAATAATATATATAAGGAAATTATTTTTGGTGATGAGAGAAAGACAAGTTAAGGAATTTGGTTGATGCTGTCTTCTTATTTTAATCAGTCTGGTAATTTTTCAGGGTGTGTGATTTTCACTAGAGAGGCTTTAGTATTTAGAGAGATTTTTTTTTTATTCTCCTGTCTTTCGTATGGTCTTTGAATTTTCTCTTTTAACCCTTAGAGATATTTTTATAGAAAATTTTCCTTGGAACAAACATTTCCAATTGAATAACCAGCCACAGATCATTTTGCATTTTTCTATTATGTTATAACTAGTTAACTAATTAACAGTTTTCATCTATGTCTGTGGGAAGAGTATCCCTTTATGTATTACACTTCATGAGAAAGGGCAGTATTCAAGGGAAAGGGCAGTATTCATGGGAAAGGGCAATGTTCCTTTTCATATTAACCAATAACAAAATCTAAATCAAAGGATCTGAGTATTTTGAAATAAAAAGGTGAACAAAGGTTAATTTAGGATGAGTTTGAATGGGTCAATGCACCAACTGACCCCGAATAACATTCTTGCTGCTGGCTTATTTTTTTGAAAACTTGCAGGTATGCAAAGTGCAAGTTTTCACTGACCTTTTAAATTCATTTTTGAGTTTCTCTATGTATACTCAATAATATAAATTAGTTTGTGTTCTTATATCTTTATATTAGAAAATTAAATTTTCTTGACTTTTAATGAAATGTATTATTATTTTCATAGGTTTTTACTGCCAGTAATAACCTCATATTGTCATAAGTGAACATCTAAGTTTGCTAATTCTATAATTTTTGCCATATATAAAACCAAAGTTATTTTTTCATAACTTTTTTCTAGTTATTGGAAAATGAAGACTTAGAAAAAATGGCATCTTTTAAATTCATAGCACTAGTTTGACAATATTGTTGAACAATTGTTATATCATCCTTTATCTTCATGCAAATCTCTTCACCAACTGACTTGGCTCCCCTGTTGCATTACCTTTTTGTAAAAAAGGTGTGAGCTTTTCAAGGGCACAGGAATTAACACAGGGATAGGATTAACAAGTGAGAAGTTGAAAATAAGTCAGTGACTTGTTACAAGAAAGAAATCAAACAGCCATCTTCAATGTACAAGTCACAGCTTTGATCAAATGTTTCACAGAAAATCTGTCTCCATAGGCCAACTTCATTTTCATCTCAGTAACATCAAACTGATAGCAAATTAGGCTGTATGCCACCACCACTTAAATTCTTTCTTTCTTACTAAATGACTTTGTAATCCCTAATCCATTTCAATCAGTTTTAAACTGAATATCTCTCTTTCTGGTATCTGAATTTTCACTGACTACACAAGAAGGCACAATGGTTTAACCTTTGTATGGCAACCAGTCAAGAAAAAAAAAATGAATTCAAGCTAGTTGTACTATGTTTAAAAATTGACTGTGACAGATCCTGCATAGCAAAGCAAGTTTGGATATAAGGACTTAGATTGATAACTTGCTTCTTCCAGTCATGACATAACTTGTTTACATGAGAAAAAAACTCCTTTCAGAATAACTTTTTTCTAGGTTATCCATATGTGAGTTTAACAGCAAAAAAAACAAAAAAAAACAAACAAACAAACAAAAAATAAAACAAGGAACCAAACATAAAACCTAAATCAAAATAACTATTTCTTTATTAATCATTACAATATTCAATGTGAAATGTCTAAGCATTTACCAATGAGCTATAATAATAACAGAAAAGACAGATTTTTATTTAGCACCCTTTTTATACAGAAGACTTAGTTTTATTACCTTTTCACTTGAACTATGGGTGAAATAGTAGGGCAGACTGACTCTTTAGTCTTGATGGTCAACTAGTCTAGGAGAATGAAACAGAATTCAAAGCTAGAAGCTAGGGTCTCTATTTTTTCTAAATCATACCTCCCAACAAACTTAAGGCAGTCAGACATTGTCTTCAATCTGATTGCTTTTCATTACTGAAACCTACATCTGAAAAGATTTCAAGTTGTCATCAAAGCTAAAGGAAGCAGCATCAATGCACTAATTAAGACTTTTTTTGATGATTCTATAAATAAAATGGTTCTATAAATTTACTCAAACCCTCTGAACATTAGGTAGGATGCAACATGAGATCAATTTTTTTTCATTGAAGTACAGCTGAATTTTCCAAGACCAGATGCTGTATCGAAGAAGCCAGTCTGCCCAACTACTTATCCATTGCTG
Organism: Sepioteuthis lessoniana; assembly: GCA_963585895.1. Classification (NCBI taxonomy): domain Eukaryota; kingdom Metazoa; phylum Mollusca; class Cephalopoda; order Myopsida; family Loliginidae; genus Sepioteuthis; species Sepioteuthis lessoniana. Next base: position 81,362 of record CAUZXS010003856.1, on the reverse strand, counting down.
GGGAGGGGGATTAGTGCAAAGTGAAACATAAACAGCTTCATCCAGGGTTTGAATTTGGACCACAAATTTCATTTCCTACGACAATAATCAATAAATTTTTTTCAATTTAAAAAGTAAACAATAACATTAGAAAGTAAATATTCATCTTTAAAAACAATAACTTGTCAAAGTTAAGAGGGTCCTGAAATTAAACTGACCTTATGTCACATCTGAAAACTGCCAAGCTGTTAGTGTTTTATTACTTCTACCCGACCTTACTTTCCAATTTTTCTTTGATCTAACCAGTGTGTGTGTGTGTGTGTGTGTGTGTGTGCATACAGCTTAGAAATCAAAATTCTTTAGATATTCTCACTTGAGATTTTCTTTGTTATCTGATTATGACAGTCTAAATTGACATAAACTAACATACCTGCCACTACTGGATAATTATTCAAAATGGCTTTAACCAGTTAAGACATGTCTTAGCAGTCATTATACTGATAAGCTTTAAAAGGCTGAAATAATCAATATGTTCATTTAGCTCCAGCGACCCATCTGTCCAGGTACTTTATGTCCCCTAAAAGGGAGAAAGGATTGGGTTTACTTATAATCTCAACACCCAGAGAAAAAAAATAAAAATAAAACACTTAAACAAATAATAATCTCAAAAGAATTTTAATAAAAAATATAAATGTTTACAATCAGTATTTCTACATTTTAATTTATACATGTTCAACAAAAGACAAAAGAAAAATTTTGTATAATGTAAATTGATCAAAAATTTAAAAAAAAATAGAAATCTTGACAGACATTTGTCAAATTAAAAAATATCTTCATGATTAAATTTTGATAATCATAAAACTATTTCTGTCCCATAATAGGTGTTACATTTATGTATTTGAAACTTTATAGAAATTAACTGAAGTAACCATCTATACTGGTTTGGTTTCTTTGTTCAATGGCAAATCAAGCTTCATGGATTATTTCATTCAAAAGCCATCCTTGTAGAACAGAAGTGGTACTATTTTACACATAGATGGAAGGGGGATAAGGAGTTTCATGCCTTTTCTAAGTGTATTAGTCCAAACATTTAAAACATTTTTGTCTTTTGTCCAGATTGTTAATCCTAAGCAACTAATGTCATGCATTTATTTCACATCACCAATTTGAAGAATTATCAATAAACATAATTGGTAATCTTTAATCAAATGTGAATTTAGTAAGATAATTCTTTTTTTTTCATTTAAAGTTTGAAAATTTAAATTCTGAATGATTAGTTATGTCTTGCAGTAACATAGCTTCCTATTGATTTAAGAGTCCCCAATTTCTCCATGAAGAAAAAAATGTTTGGCAACAAAACTTTCCCCTTGTATGCATATGAAATTTGGTAGGTTTACATCAAACTGTTTGACTATTAATAGAAAACAGATAAACAAACGCTTTCAAATATAGATGTAACAACTATTATAGAACAAAGGTAGTAACATTTCATTTTGGTACTTAAAAAAGAAATTAGGTTTGATTTAACAGCATATCAATTCCTAATGGGTTATTTAATGTTGAAATTTGATTCATTTATAAATGTTTGATTATAATCCTATTTCAACATTTCATTGCGATAATCTTTTTTTAAACTGCACTTTTTTCTATTTGTCAATAATAATCATTTGTTTGCACACAATTATAGTTTCAAGCATTCTTATCCAATACAAATAATTTTCAAACAAATCTATTGACACAAGTACTACCTTTCCATGTAAGTTTCAGTTTCTTTATTTAATGGCATATCAACCTTTCTGGCTAATTTAATGCCAAAGCCATCTTTGTAGAACAGTAGTGATACTATTTAACACATTGCCAGCAGGGGTGGGAAATGAAGGTGTCCAAAAGTGAACATAAAAGTGTGACTAGAGTTAGGACTCACTTATTTCAAGGCTTTAAACTATGAAGACACCTCCTTTAGGTCGGAGTAGACCTGAGAATAATAAAAGGTTACTTCACACTCTCTAGAGCTCCAGAACTGCAGCCTCACATCCAAATGCAAGTGAAGGTCATATCCAGGACCCTCTTCAAAGGAGAGGGTTTTACCTCTCTGCAGGGAATACAGTCAGTGTATTCTAAGCTCCACTAACAGAGTGAAAATATGATTAGGTGAAGATAGAAATATATAAAGACTAATATCTCCAAATATTAAAATATACTTACCAATTGGGTTATCTTTCCATGGCTGTTTTTATTCTCATCTATAGAAGCCACTCTTATAGATGAGCAGCAGTAGTTCCCCGATCGAACTGACAATCCTGAGCGCTAAGCCGCAAGACTCACACGTTCAGGAAACATTAGGCATTGCGAATTTGAACACCTTCACGTACACGATGCTGCTTCCCATGTGTACGGGAAATAAAAAAAAATTAAAAGCTATGTGAGGACACAGGATGTAACCCAGAAGACCTGCCGGAGGCGATGAACGATAGAGAAAAGTGGCGAGAGATGGTCAAGGATATCCGTGCTGGCGGCACGACATGATGATGATGACCAGTTGGGTGTTTTTGATATTGTAATGGTTAGTAGGCTGAACTAGTGACTTTAATTCTCACTGGGTGTAAATACTTCTAGCTTTGTGCCACAACCAAGAAAATAGTTAATCATGAACAACAATGGCTACAGCAGGCATTCAAACCCCACAAATTAGGTTATTTCAAGTGTTTAAGAATCTATTCATTCCTGTCCATCAACATAACACCAGTGATAAGATCAGAGGCAAGATAAATGGTAATAAGAAAATTGGATTCATGCCTTTACTGTATTCAGTTAAACATAAAACCAACTATTTGTCTAAATTTCTGAGATGAAGTTAGATGATTTTTATCATTCATTGTATTTGGACTATTGTCTTCATCTTTATTCCTATATTCACAATGTTTTGTCTGATATATTACTTGGCCTTCTTCAGATGTCTCATGTTCAACTTAGGAGCCAACACATTCAGTTAAAACTGAACCCCCTTATTTAATCAATGGGAATAGATTGTTCTAATTCCATTAACCATAACTGGGTACAAGTGGAAATATGGTGTAATGGATATACACATTTGGTCAAAGAGCTACGTGAAATCATCGGGAGGTTGCAGGTTCAATCCTGACTACAGGTAAATAACAAAGAATACTTACTATAGCTCAATATGGAATTAAAACAATCTACCCCAGTAGATTAAATAAAGGGTTCAGTTCAAAGTTCATGCAGGCTCCTGAGTTCAACATGAAACACCTGAAGAAGGCTGAAGGACACATTGGCTGAAATGCTATGAATATAGTAATAAAGATGAAGACAATAGTCAGAATATAGTAAAATATAAAAATAAAACCAACTATCTTTTAGTGAAGATGGTTACACCTTCAGTTCATCAAAATAGCATGACTCTTTAATACAAGTTTGAAAGATTTTGAACATTTTTGTTGAAATAGTTGATTGAAATTAAGAAAACAAGACAAGTCATTTTATTTTACTTCATTATACCATTAAAAAATAGTTGTTTTATTAAATCTGATGTGATCTCTCTGAGCCTGAAATATTGGGTTTACAGTATATATATTGTCTATGGGTTTTCAAGAGTTAAATTTGGTGGAGGATGAGAGACACTGATATTTGTTTGTACTTCATCCCTAATGACCACAAATATAGACTGATTGTAAATTCATGAAGTTTAATGTTTCTAGGATACTTTTACTTTGAGTGTCCTTGCAGCTGAAACCAGGCCAGATTAAAACTCAGTAGGCCCCTGGGCTGCAGGTATTGAGAGATCCCTAATAATATCTATTAAAAAAAAAAAAACTAGAAGAAAATTTAAAGAAATATTAAATTTATTTTTATAAGGTTAACCACAATTAAAATTCAAACTATTACTTTGTGTAATTTCTTGGAAATAAATTGTAAGTTGTTGAGAACATTATTTTCAATTGCCATGAGAGCTAATCTGTTTAGCTGTTCTTGTGCCATTGTTATATAATTTTTAGATGATTACTCTTAGAGACCCCATCCAGTCAAATATTAGAAGTTAATGTTTCTAATTCATCAAATTATCTAACAAATATTAGAAGTTAATGTTTCTAATTCATCAAATTATCTAACAAAATTTTGAAAATAAATAATTTAAACCATTCCATAGTTTCCCGTCTAGGGTAAAACCTTTCTTTTTAATAATCAAAGAGATAATTTAGAATAGCACAAATAAAATAACTTTTCACTTAATCTTTGGAGGCTCCCAAGTTGCCGGGTCTTTACTTGCTTGGGTAAAAACTTTTAAATTCTACTTTTCAAATTATTTTAATGTTCTGCATCTCTTTTTTAAAGTTAGCAACTCACTTATTTCACATGAAATATTTCATTTTTTAATTTTTCTGACTGTTAAAGCTTTTTTTTTCTAATTCATCTTTCATTCCTGTCAAAAATAGAAATCCAAATTTTGAAATCAATTTAGCGATGTCAGTTTATAATAGAACAAGCAGAGTAACATAATAATTACCAAGCAAGGATGAGCTTACTGGGTGCCTTGTACTAAGCTTAGTAAATTACAACTAGCATATTGTTCCTCATTTTTAACAGTATTTTCTTTCATTTTTTAATTTTAGTTACCTTTATTTATTTTTTGAAATCAAGACTCATTCAGGTCAACCTTATAAACTGGGTGGCCAGTATTTGAGCCACTATCAAGAATTTCAGCCTGGGAATTCCCATTTCTGTATTAGTATCTTATAATTTACAATTCTATTATTTTTTTTATCATTATTTAATTAACAATATCATTTCTATATTGCTATTGTCTATAATTAATAACAGATTACAACATTTTACATTTTTCAGATACTTTTCAGCAAGGAAGCTTGTGATGAAAAAAAAAATTTAAAAGATGAATGAAAATTAATATTTCTTGATGATACTTCATTAAAAACATCTAAAAATGGTTTAGTAAATGGCACATCAACCCCTTATGGGTTATTTAATGTTGAAATTTGATTCAAATGTAAATGTTTGATTATAATCATAACTATTTATGTATTCAATGTTCTGTTGCAATAATTCTTTTTTTTATAATTATACTTTTCTGTCAATAATAATAAACATTTATTTGCATAGAGTTACATGGTTTTAAGTATTCCTATTCAATACAAATAATTTTCAAACAAATCTATTTAAATCATAGATAGTATGCTACCAGGTACAACCACTCTGCTCAGAGTGGATCTAAAAGTAATGATAATGAAGGAGTACTCTATGCACTCCAGTGATCCAGAACTGGAGCCTCACCACTAGATGTCAGGTAAGTGTTATACCCAGGACTCTCTTTTTTAGTCTTTAGCCTCTGCAGAGAATGCTGTCAGCATATTCTAAGCTTCACTAACAGGGCATTAACTGGATTTGAACTTCATATCTGCGAGTTCTAGATGGTGGCATCAGTTATATTTGTAAGTTAGGAATGCAAGAATATTGGTTGGCTGAAATAAAACACTTGAGAAAAATTTAGAAGGAAAGGGAAATTGAAGAAAGAAAGAACATAAAGGAATAGAAAGAAGAAGACAGAATTATTGAAAATTATAAGTGAAAGAGGAAACAGACTAAATAGTGTAGTCTAGCATTTGCACTTTTTCTGTCACTTTAATTAGTTTCGTTTGGTTTTATGGCATATCAACCATTGTAGGTTATGTAAGGCTAAATCCAGTTTATACATATAATATATTTGTAAACATAAGTCAACAAAGTTAAATTGTTACAAATATTGCTATGTATCACTAACAATTCAATTAAATATCAGTAATTTGTTTACACACAAATGATCAAACAGTTCTATTTCAAGCAATTCAATTTACCATAAGTCATTTGTTTGCACTCAGTTTAAATGTCAAACAGTTTTATTTTACCCATAGATAGGACCCTTTAAAGTACTACCACTCTGGGAGCAATGGCAATGAACAGGTACTTGGCATTACCCAAAGCTCCAGCATTACTGGAGCCTCACCATCAGTGTCATATCCCATTCACTTGTTTGTGAAGGGCGGGGGGGGGATATGGTATTACCATCTGATTTTCAGAGATGCAGTTGACCTATTCCACAGCTCTAGCTAACTGGGCTATCTCTCACTTTGAGTGGTTTCAGATAATGAATTATGTTTATAGAATTTTTTATCATTTTCTAGTCATATTGTATTTTATAAAATGATTTCAATTAAGAAAAAAAGAAAGAACATAGTACGTTCTGACATGATTCAAATATTGAATTTAAACATAAAATCTGGTCCGGATTGATCTCAGAAAAACACCCATACATAAGTGGTCTTGTTCCAAACTAAGTATCATTTCAAATATTGCTCATAGATATATATACTTCTAACAGTTTTTTTTATAAAAAGTTAATTTTCCTCTAAATCAAAAATATCAAGATGTTATTATTTCTAATAGAACATTATCCAATCAAAACAGATATTACCAGGTGCTATTACCAAATCTTACAGCACTGAAACTTACAAACAATATGAAACCCAAAAATGAGTACACTTCTTATATATATTCATGCAATTTTATTTTTGGTTACAGAGTTTCAAAATGGTAGATTTTGGTCAGAAATAATTTCTAATGATATCCATTTTTGCTAAAAAAACAAAAAACCCCAAAAATCCCTGTATATTTGGCTTAGAAGAAAAAAGTTTTTATAAAAATATTGTCAAAAGTAGACTTATTTACGGGTTAAAATATCTGTGATATGTAGTTTCGAAACCAAAAAATTATGAGTGATTTGATCAAATAATTGATTGAGAACAAAGTCATTAAAGTAAAAAGAAATTATTTTCATTAATTATGTTTTCCACATATACCATATAATAGAGTAATCAAGAGTTCTGTCAGACAAAATTTCTTGAGTTTGGTAAAAGTGATAAGAGACCCCTTTATCTGATGGGTCATATCCCACAATTGACAATGGATACATCAAAATGTGTATAACAATTAATTGGAATGTTGAAAAACTGAATTTTGTATACTTTCCATAATCATGTAATTTAAAAATTATTTTGGGGGAGAAAAAATAAAAAATAAATTAAAAAATCTTAAGAGAATTTTGTAAAAGGTTTGCTAAATTAAAGAAATTTCTGTATGGAGCAGTAATTGTTGTTTAAGTGATTGAAAAGCCAATAAAGAAGAAAAAAACAAACAGTTTCAGCACTAAGTGTCAGTTTTTAGGCAGCAACCATTGCTGAACTGCTGGTACCAAAATAACGATCACCAAAGTTACCTGCAAGAGAGAAAAAATATCATGACTTTTATTGTTAAAGGGTTAAAAAAAAAAGTTTAAAAAAACCCAACTATAATAAAAAACAGTTCTTCCTTGTAGAGTGTTTTTTTTTTTAAGCTCTGTTAAAAAATTTGAATGCCCAAACTTTACTACATCAAATGAATATGAGAGAGAGAGATAGGAAAAATGTGTAGGGTGGTGGTGGAAGGAGTTAGTTTGTGAGGTGAGGAAAGATGTCTATTATACACATGTGCAAACTAGTACTGGTTTGATGAGTTGGTTTTATGGCATGTTGATCTTCAAGGGTTATTTTATGCCATAGAGGTGAATATGGCGTAATGGCTATTGTCATAGGACATGGACTTGACAAAGCTGTTTGCATTTCACTTTACACTAATGCCCTTAAGAAAGACATGAACCCCTTTCTTCTCCTTAAAGCTATGGATAAAATAGTAAGGTAAACCGGGCTTTCTACCCTTTGTTAGGTAACTTCGAGAAGGTTAGTTATTTTGTTTGATGGCATTTCAACCCTTGAGGGTTATTTAATGTCTAATCTTGTTTTTTGTGTATATATGATTTTTAAGCAAATAGTTTGTACCTATTCTTATTTTTAAACAAACTGTTAGAATGCCTTTGATTTGGTTGTGTTGTATGGTGTATCAATCCTAGTGGGTTATTTAATACCAAATTCTGTTTATCTATATATACAGGATTTGTAAGCAAATAGATTGTCGGTTATATTATTTTCAAATGAGCACACAAAAGGTTTCAAGTATTGCTATTTATTGTTTGCATACAGTTAAATGGTTTCAAGTTTTGCTATCTAACTCTAATAATTCTTTTTGCACACATTTAAATGGTTTCAAATGATTAAATAATTCCATTTGACTCAGAGATGGGACCCTAACAGGTTAGACTGAACCAGGGAATAATGGCAGTGAAGGGGTACTCCACATTCCCCAAAGCTACAGAACTGGAGGCTCACCCTCAGATTGTTTAGTGCCATATCCAGGACACTTTGTAGAAGTGTAGTTGGTGTATTCTACAGCTCAAGCCAACTAAGCTGTGTCCTAGAAGGAAAAACTGATTTCAAAACCTAAGGAATGTTGTTCAGGAGAATACATTCTTCTGTTATCAGCTCATCCAAAAATTTCTTTCAAAATAATAGTTCACCACTATAAATAAATCACTTGTGTAGGTCATTTGCTAAGCTTTGACTTAGTTAACAATTGTCATTGAACTGATGGTCAAACATTAGTTTTAAACTAGTTCAATAATTATGGTCTCCAATTACATATGATAGAAAAATTTATCTTATCAGCAATATCACATGATTGTTAACCCTACAGGAAGATTCATCTACCCTATTGAGTACTTAGGTATCTTCCGCAGATGGAGAAGTTACCAGCCCATACTAAGTCCTGATTTTGCACCTATGAATTTTATTTCCGTCAACAAAATTGATATTACTTTAGCATCAAGTAGACAACTAATGTGTCAAAAAGTTTTTAAAAAATACTTGTTGATGATAGAATCATTTCTTTATTTCTTCACAATCTCCAGTAATATTCCTGATCAGAGTTGCTAAGTACATTCAACTTCAAATAGTTTTGTCTCCACCATATCTTACAGAGTCTCAAATAGAGTACTAAGCAGCTGGTCATAATTATAGTACAGGCCTGCTGATCAAATTTGAGGTTACAAACTGGTAACATCAATATGATTCCACACATTCAGGACTGAATCAAGCATTCATAGGTGTTAAGTGGAATTGGATTTGATCTCTTCTGCCCATTGTTGAAAATAATATTAACTTTTGTTGATGCATGGAAATGTATGTGGTAATTTTTGTTTTGGTATACTTTTAGTACTGACATATCAGTTTTATTTAATAAGATGTCAAGAAAAGTTAATGCTTTGTTTTTGAGGTGAGGTTGCTAAAACCAATTAATGTACTCTTGACTGGCTCTCAATTCACTGATAATTTTCTCCTCACTACCAAATAACAACTTTACTACTTCTAAAAGAACAATATCTGTGACTGAAGGTGTTTTATGACAGTTTTGCCAGAACTTTTGTTTGGTTTGGTTTGGTTTGGTTTCTTTGTTTAATGGAATATCCACCTTCGTTGGTTATTTAATCCCAAAGCCATCCTTATAGAAGAACAGCAGTGATGCTATTTAACCCATAGCTGAGAGGATAAGGATATTTCCCAAGGGTATTTGTCCGAGAGTGAATGTAATAGTGCAACTGTAGTTCAAACTCACTAACAACAATTCCGCAGTCCAGCGCTTTAACCATTACACAATAAGGACACCCCCACCCAGAACTTTTACCATATTGTAGGAAAAACAAAAACAGATATTTCAATTCAACTGACTTACCTAATCCAGGTAGTATATGGAATTGATCACTGACTTCTTTATCAACAGCAGTAGTAACTATTTTTACTTTAGGGAAAGCATAAGCCACAGAATGCACTCCTAAAGAAAAGAAAAAAAAGATTACAAGAGAAATTTTTAAAGAATGAGCATAAATACTGGATTGGTTGATTGGTTTGATCACATGCTATGACCCTGATAAAGTTATCTTTTGATAAAGTCAGTTTAACAATTATAGTCTACAATTATGTAAGGTACAAAAATGTATCTTCACAATCAATTTTAACTGGTAATCACTTTATACTTAGTTGCAATGTTTTAAGAGCCACTGAATTAATGTAGTTTTAATTAATGTAATTAATCACTTTATACTTAGTTGCAATGTTTTAAGAGCCACTGAATTAATGTAGTTCACAATCATTTTAAACATTATCTCAAACAGATCTATTTGACCCCTAGATGGGATCCAAACAGATACTACCACTCCTGATCAGAATAAAACTGAGAGTAATGGCAACAAAGGGACTCCATACTTTCAAGAGCTCCAGATCCAATATTCTTGGGAGTCTGATAGAGCACATTACCAATTAGGCTATGGAGACTCATCAGCAGGCAAAATCCAAAATTTAATTGGATAGCTACATCCTTTTTTCACTCTATACTGTTTGTTTATATCTAGTAGTAAAACACAATTGTGTCAAGTTATTGAAATGACTTTAATGAAGTATTATTAGTTTTTTGACTAATTTTTCTTTTATCTTAGTTCCTTTTTATCAAAAAAAAGTTGTTTTCATATTCTGGCATGTACAAATTCACCCATAAATAACAATTTTTTGGAAAAAGCTAATTTTCTTCAAAGTTAAAGATATCAGGAGTTTATAATTTCTGGTACAACATTATAAAATCAAAATAGATATTATTAGGCATTATTTATAACCAAACTTTATCACAATGAAACTCAGTACTTCATCCTTACTTATTTCAAAAATAAGCTAATTAAAATATAGTTAGTATTAAGTAAACTAGTATCACACATCAGCTCAATTAGAAAGCATGATGGTTGGAGGGAACCAAAAAAAAAAAAAAGAAAGAAAAAAAAAAAAAAACAAATTCACTAACCTGAAACAGCTACAAGCAATGAGAGCAGTGTAATGTTCTCTTCAGGAACATCATGATCAAGTAGAACCCTGATTGCCATCATAGCTGCAGCCCCTGTGGCTACAGTAGCATCCATTAGCAAAACATGACAATCCTGAATATCTCTTGGTAAGCGTTGGTAGTGGAGCTAAAATTATAAGAAAAAAAAGGTGTTGATTGGTTTTATGGTATGACAACCCTTATTGGGTTATTTAATGTTGAAGTCAGTCTTTATTTTAGTTTTTTATTCAGGCCATAGAGCACATACTTTGCTACTATGTAACTTAATTGCCCAAAGCCTTTAACTACCTCTCATTACCTGTTATTCTTTGATGAGCTCCAAAATAATATCATATTGTTTATCAAATTTATAATCCCAAATAACGAAATGAAAAATATCTTACTTCTTTACAATTCATTCTTTTTTATCTTCTCATATTTCTTCTCAAACAATAAATAAAATATTTTCCTTAAGTCAAGAAAAGTTTGCATCACACCTCATCTCATTTTCTTCTTTCATGTTCATTATTAGAATATCAATTCCACTCTTTTCAACCCAACTGCTGTGAAGCCTCAAATGGGAATTCTTTCAGTGAGAACTATTCATAATACCAAACCCTGTGTAAATAATCTCATTATTTTGACAAGATGTTAGTAGTCATTTGCAAGACTTAGCTGAGTTTGGCACAAGTCCACAAGTTGGAATACTTCATGAGAATCAAACACATGAACAGTTGTTAGCCATAGTACACATTTATGTTACACACTGATCTTATGGCAGAAAAGCCAAATCATAGGAAAATAAAAATTTTGACAGAAACTACAGTAACATAAAAAATAATAAATACTTACTTCTGGTTCTCCTGTATTAAAATTGGTCTGAATTAGAATTTTGCCGATGACTACATTTTTACACACTTCACCTAAAGCAGATTCCATTGTCTCTCCTGCACGCAAAATGGAAACACCACAAATCTGTAAAAGGAATTCAGACTTACATAATGATAATTTCAGGGAATTTCAGAATAATTTTAAGATGAAAAAAAGTACTGGTCAAAATTATTATTATTAATAATAATAATAATAATAATAATAATAATAATAATAATAAAGCAGTTTTATTTTATGTAATATTACTGACTATTATTTCTGTTCAAACCAGTAGAGTCAGTCTTTAATCTCATCCTACTAATACAGGAGGGATATCAAGTATTCATGTACTCTACATAAACTATCACTACTCCTTTCTTTTATAATGTAGATTCATTTTTAAAAACATTTGCATTCTGATGGCACTAGACCTCAAGCTAAACATATTGATCTGATTTTTGTCTTTTACTTCTATACATAGTGTACCAAGCTATTGTAATCCTCCTTCCCAATGAGCCTGATGTGATTTATGTAAGAGTTAGGGAATAAACTGAGAAAGAAAGGTTCAAAATTACACTGATCTGTGTTAAAATTTTTCCCCCAAAGATCCAAGGTTTATCAAGTAATATACGATCACCATTTTATGCTGAATTCAAAAACACCATTCATTGTGTTTGGCCAGGTTTGGTTTTTAAGATGTGCTTGAATACTTCCCAACAAGCTGTACACAATGATAACACTTATTCAAAAACCTGTGGACTCTACTTGTCACAACTGATCGTATGTGCCTGATGTTTATAATAATATATAATGTTGTATGAGTACCTAACTATAGTGTATCACCCTACTTGCTAACACCAACATACCTAGAGGCGGCAGGGCTTATCTCTCAACTTAAAATGGTTTTAACGTGTTCTGTCAAGTGTCAATGACAAGCTGAGTGCTGATTTATTTTTTCTCTTCGCAGCTTGAGATTTGTATCCCGGTAAGAATGGATCACAAGTGTAAGAATAATCCTGACAGGTTCTGTTATATCTGCAGTAATGTAGTTCTTCCTAACTGTCAAGCAAAAATCACTGACTTTATGAAGAAGGTATATTGTGATTACTTTGGAGTCAAACTAGGAGATCAGGATAAGCCATTTGTTCCCCATGTTTGCTGTAAAATGTGTGGAGAACTTGAGGTATTGGAGGAATGGTAAAAGGAAGAATATGCCATTTACCATTCTAATGATCTGGAGGGAAGGAAAAGATCACATCATGGACTGCTATTTCTGCATAATAAATCGCAAGTACCATGTTCTTTCTGCCATAAAACCAGTCCCTCAAGGCCAAGACCTTTCTGTCCCTGAGCCAGATGGTAACATGGAATATAGCTCCGATTCAGAACATAGTTACGTGACTGCTGTAGCTTAGGATGATGCATACAAGCCAGAAGAGGATGACCAGCCAGTACCCTTGACACAACCAGAACTCAACAACCTGACATGAGACCTGAACCTTTCAAAAGAGTTTACTTAGTTGCTGGGTTCACATCTCAAAGAGAAATATCTGTTGGCACCAGGAACAACATTCTACTGGTATCAAGATTGTGAGAGAGAATTAAGAGAGTTTTTCATGTTCCAGGATGAAGTCATCATTGGTTTATTGCAACAACATTGCTGGATTGATCAAATCAATGGGCTTAGAGTATGATGCTACAGAATGGAGACTTTTTATTAACTCATCCAGTAGAAGTCTCAAAGCAGTTCTACATAATAGGAATAGTTTTGCATCTATCCCTATTGGGCATTCAGTACAAATGACAAAAACTCACAAAAGCATCGATCATTTGCTATCTGCTGTTAACTACCAGGAGCACAAAGGGTTGGTCTGTAGAGATCTTAAGGTGGTTGGACTGGTCCTAAGGTTCCAAGGTGGGTACACAAAGTGTCTTTGTTTTTTCTGGGACAGCCGGGCAGACAACTAACGTTATGTCTGACAAAAGTAGCCATTAGGACAAGGGTTAAAACTTGTCTCGCAAAACGTTCAGTCTCACCCTCTTGTTGAACTGAACAAAATACTGCATTCATCCTTACATATCAAGTTAGGAGTAATGAAGAACTTTGTGAAGGCAATAGATAGGGAAGGCAGCAGGTGTGCTTTCTTCCAGAAGTTTCCCTGGATAAGCATGGAGAAACTCAAGGCTGGTATATTTGACTGGCTGTGTTGCATTATCAACCAGTGACTTGCCTAATCTTGCATGCTAAACAATATTAATCCTATATTGTAGTTATTTAAAAAAAAAGATTAGTCAGTAGCAGGTTTTGGTTGAAACTGTATTAACTATGGATCAGCTTCATAAAGAAAAAAGGAAACAAAATGAATTCCAGAATACACATGTATTCATTCTTCAAGCAATCCTTGGGGGGGGGGGAATGGTCACTGTAGCATTTTTTGTGGTGTGTATCTATTTCAGGAAAACACATGTATTATCTCTGACAGTGAGCTAAACACCTTTTGACAATTAAAACTCTGAAGCAAAATTAATCAACAGGTTTATTATTAGGAAATCATTTCATTTATTATTATATATAAACACACACATACAATGGCAGTTGATATAAAATTGATATTTTGTTATTAAAATGTTTTAAAATGACAGTCTGATTATTTTTTTCCATTTATTATAAATATGTAGTAGTTGAGTAAAGTTAAGAATGAAATTCATTTTTTCCCCTCATACATAATATCCTGAGGTGTCTCACCGCCAAAAATCACCTGGTGAGAATCAAATTCACTCACAATAGTTTGCTAATCTAAGTTGTAAATATGAAGCTGATAATTTTATTATATTTCAAAGGAAAATACTTACCTTTTTGGTATCAAGGCGTTTTCCCTCATACATAATATTCTGAGGTGTATCAACAGTAACAGTCTGTTAAAAAAATAAAGTCAAAGTTTTTTAATTACTATTATTCAAATTTTTTAAGTCGTCTGGATTTAGTCCATGTCAACCCTTCTTAGGTTAAATGTTAAAGTCAGTTTTTATTTACCAAGCAATTAAAAGGTTTCAAGTAGCTATGGATAAGAATTATTTGTAAGTAATTATAGATTCAAGTAACTATTCTTAATATAAATAATTTGCATACAGCTATATGGTTTCGAGTATCCCTATCTAATACTAATAATTTTCAAACAGATCTATTTGACCCATAGATAGGACCATAACAAGTACAGCTACTCCAGGTCAGAGTGAATCTGGGAGTAATGGCAATAAAAGAGTAACTTGACACTCTCCAGAGATCCAGATGAAGTTTAGTATTATACCCAGGACACCCTCTATTCGCAGGGGTGGTGATGCAGTCTTATCCCTTTACAAGGGATACATTGAATTTGAGTGTTTCACTTTATCTGTTATTTTTGCCTTTGAAAAGCATAAAAAATAAACAAATGAAAAGCAGATATATATTTAGGTAATTGTGAAAATTACACAAACAGAGCTGGAGCTGCTGATTGTCTAGTGAGGATTACTGCTGCAAAATCTTACACCCGGCTGAGTGGGCATTTACAATTTGAAGAAAAAAACAACAAAAGACAACAGCAGGAAGAAGGAAAGAAAAGACAATAAACTTGAGACAGCAAACCCAGAAGAAAGCAAGGTCTGTGGTATTTTGGTACACTGTGTGTGTGGCTAATGCAAGAATTTTGTGAAAATCCTGACAGTAATCAAAAATGCTAACTCATCTCCATGTCCACAAGCCAACTGTCTCATCTTCATTGACCAATGTACTGACTGTTCGAGACTCTTCCCTGTCTGGGTCCCTCTCCTGACTGACTGCTCTGACTGGCCATGACCCTTCTCTGCCAATGTAGCAACTCTGATTCCTCATCATCTTCACTAACCCCATGCTACCTACTGACTGATCACTCTCACTGCTAACTCTTTGACTGACCAACATGCCTTGGTCCTTTCTACCCCTACTTCTGGTCTTGGATCTTCACACAGATTCATGCAGACACATCTCTTTGTCTATTTTTGTCCCAAGACCACCCATGTTTAATCTAGACAAAGAGATCCTCCAGACAAACACCAAGATGCTGAAGACAAAGTCTCTGCAATTAGGACATCTATCCAAAAATGCACACATACATCCATATATCTATATATATATATATATATATATACATGAATGCACATTACACTCTTCCTTTCCTTACTCTTGTTATTGATTCACAATAAATTACATACAAAAAAAATTAAGAAACAAAAAAATAAAACAAAAAAAATAAAAATTGCATGGTGATATATCAAACTGTCACCATGCGATTTGTTACAATAGCTGATCATTCTCCTTTGGGGAGGTCTCTTTTGTTTCTTTTTTCTGTTATTCACCTTGAATGTTGGTGGATGGATAGGAGATCTTTGGGGCTTTATTTTAGGAGTGCTGTTATTTGGTGGGAAGCCTTTGTAGGAATGTCCGGTCTATTTTCTGTTTTCCCTACATTGTCAGTTTCAGGTCTTTTTGATTCTTCTTGAGTTGCAAGGTAGGATTTTCTCAGTTGTTCCTGGAAATTTGGTCAATCATTTGGTTCCATGTAGATCAATTTTCCCATGAGAGTTCTATATTTGTTATCTTGATTGGTTGTATCCACCCTCTGTGCAACAGAGGCATAGTTGTTTTTGCCCATGTAGGTCCCTACTGTTTTCCTTGCCTCGAGGAAAGACACATTCCCCTTGTGTTTCACCTTAAGTATTTCTTTTTCTTTGTTGAAAGCTTCACAAGATCTTGCATAAGCTGGGTGATTTTGTTGGCAATTTACACATTTAATTTCCTTCAAGCAATCTTCCTCTATGTAGTTCGGGTCTTTTTCACCGCATCTAGCATGTGTGTCATCCTCTACAGGCTTCCTTGTGGTGTCTATATTTCTGGCATTTGAAGCACCTCAAGGGAGCTGAGACGTACTGTTCGATCTTCACTTCCTTGAGAATATGGGGTTGGTGGAATGTCAGAATGTAGGTGTTGGTTTCAATTTTTTCTCCTCCTTTTCTAATCATTATCCTTTTAATGTTTGTGGCCCCCTGTTTTCCCAGGGCTGCCAACATCTCTTCTGTTACCAACGTCAACTTCCTACTCCTGATAACATTTTTGGAAGTGTTGAGTTTTTCATGTGGGTAGGCTTTGTATTTAGTTGTAGGTGTCATGTGGTCTACTACTGAGAGAAGAGAAATAAGGAATTTCTACTACCCTCTGTGTTTGAATTAGCAGGCCGCCAAAGAATGACTGTTAAGAGAGGAATAGGAATCTAGGTCAATCCCTTGCGGCCGAAGTAATAAATCCAGGTCAGAATGAAAGCCAAAAGATGTTTGCACTCTGTGACCGGGTGAAAAAGATAGTAGTCCTAAAGAATCGCCTGACAGGGGAAGGAAGAAGATAGAAGTGAAATGATTGGCCAGAACCCTAAAACGGAAGTGACACCTTCGTTCCGTCAGCAGAAATAGGGTAAAAGAAAATCAGTTTTGAAGAGAGATGTTGTTGTGAACAGATGGGGTGAATCTCGTGCCAAATTCCGGGTGAAGAAGCGAAATAGAGCTCTGGACAAGAATAGCAGACATTTCCAGCTGAGCTCTATTGAATCCCGCTTGCCCGTTAAAGAAAATATTCTCAGAAGGAACCCGTCAAAAAGCTAAGTGAACTTTAAGACTTTCTCCCTCCACTCTTCCTAAAACTGCAATTACATATTCTTTCTCTCTCTCTCTCAATTTAAAGAAAGAAAAGGAAGAAAGACATTTATCGTTATGTATTATCCGCTGATAATATAGCCAACATGTTGAATATGTGTGTCCGCGAGTGTATTAAAAAGATTGTTATATTTTAATGTTCCCACGTGTTGAAGTTTGTTCATTGTGTTGCTTGCTGTCAAGTTATCTGTTTCATGTATGTTTTCAGGTCCTTTTGCCTTATGTTATTCTCGCCTAATTTGTCCTATTCTTTCCTTTAAAATATTATATGGGAACCGAAGTTGTCGACTACTATAGTTAATATTATTATATCTAAACCTAGAGGTCCATATCTTCCATTGTTCTAGGGGTAGGAAGAGCTAGTGGCCTGGTGTGTGTGTGTTAATGTGAAGTTTGGAAATCCCTTGCCAGCGGCGGTCAGTCTAGCCCCAAAGTAACCCCCATGTAATATGCCAGTTCCTATATGCCCGAGAAAGGACTCTGAACAAGGACTTATTCTACAAGGTATCAAGGCCAGACCGCCCCGTCTTCACACATGCGAAAAATAAACTCCCCGTTTGGTGATAGCAATATTTAAATGCACCAGTTCCCATACGCTTTTAAATGGTTGCTCATCCAGGGATCTTTTTATTTTAATTTGCTGTCACAGTAGGGAAGACTTTCATTTTCAATATGTTTTCTGCCTGCTTCCAGCTCTCCACCCTGACAAGCAAGTTTCTGTTTGAAACCAAATCAATGACTGCTCAACAACCAGGATCCCATCCTAGCACCTTATGGGTTGCTCCATTGGGAGGGGGGGTCTTACTCCTCTGCAGAGGTGCAGTCAGTGTATTCTACAGCCCCGGTTGACAGGGTGTAACATTGTTGGGAAAGATATGAATCCAACTATTCTTTCTTCAGTTATAGGTAAAAAGTAGAGAAGACTGAGCTCTTTAGGCATGGCAACCAGTCTAGGAGAAGGAAAACTATTTAAAAAGTGACTTTGTGTCATATTCTGCTTGTGGCAGAAGGATTGAGTAAATATAATGATTAGCTTAAAAAATCAGAAATATAAAAAAACTTAAAAGTTTTCTTTATGAACAAAAATTTCCCTTCCAAGATTTGAACTCAAATCACATTTCCAACTGCAATAACCATTATACCAGTTTGCAACTACTATGTATTGTCTCTCCTCAGTGATATGGGGGATGAGATTTTTTGACAAAAAATTTACTTCTCTAGACGAATGCAACTTGACTGAGGGTAGCAATCAGGAACTTATACCTTATTTGGTCCCACACAGTTAATTCTAAGCATATTCACAGCTAATTCTTCTACCTAAAAGATATTCCCCTTTACACAACCTAATTTTGCTTATTTGTTTCATATCAACTACTTATAAGTTATTTAATGTTGAAATTTGATTTATTGTAAATGTTTGATTATAATCATAACTATTTATCATTTGCACACGACATGGCTTCAAGTATTCCTATCTAATACTAATAATTTTCACACAAATCTATTCGACCCATAGATGAGACTTTAACAGGTCTTACTACTCAAGGTCCAAGTGGACCTCAAAGTAATGGCAACAAAGGGATACTCTGCATTCTCCAGGATTGAAACCTAAACACTGGATGCAGTTAAGTGTCATACTCAAAACACCACTTTTTGGAGAGGTCTTTACCCTCTACAAGAGGATACAGTTGGCATATTCTAAACCATACTGACAAAGATGCCACCACCTGGAGTCCCAATACAATTACAGATCTATTTTGCCCAATATTAGTACTATTCAACAAACTGCTATTCCCACTTCTTATATATTATTATAACAATTCTGACATATGTTTAGTATCTACATCAGTCAAAACCTCATTGTCTCGCCCTTTTTTAAGGGTCGACGGAATTTATGTTATTTTTAGTTCTGGCTTAAAGGTATGGCTTCTTCTTCTCTTGTCCAAGATCCTTTCCGCTTTCTTTACCCGGAGTCTTGGCATAGGACTCGCATCCTCTCACGATGACTTCATCTTCAAAAAACGATTTTCTTATTCCCTATTTCTGCTGACGGAAGAAGGGGGTTATTTCCGCTTTTGGGATTCTAGCCAATCATTTGGCTTCTATCTTCTTCCTTCCCCTGTCAGGCAATTCGTTAGGGCTACTATATGTCCCTGTACCCCCTTCTTTACCCACTCGGTCACAAAGTACAAACATCTGTTGGTTTCCATTCTGACCTGGATTCGTTACTTCGGGATTGACCTAGATTACTATCTCTCTTAATGGTTATTCTTTGACGGCTTGCTAATTCAAACACGAGGGGTAGTAGAAATTCCTTATTTCTCTTCTCCCAGTGGGAGACCACATGACACTTATAATTCTGACATCATGGCTGTCTGTCTGCCTGTATGAAGGCTAAAATCAATCTACTTGCACAGAGCATTGATAATCTTGATCTTTTCCAATCAGCCTATGCAAATTTGGATTACCTGATTCTTATCCAATCAAAATAGTGCCAACCCATATGGTCAGAAGTCCAGAGCTCTCTTATCATTACTCTTAGAAGTGGACCTAAGACATTTCACTAGATAAGAAACTACTTTGATCCAATCACCAATTTCTCTTGATAATTATTTTTTTCTTAGTTTCTAAAATTAACCAAGAAACAACCATTCAGCTTAACTCCAAACAGTTGCTATCTTGGCTAATTGGTCAAGAAGGCTCATTAATCATCATAAGAATGTTCAAGTGTTCCTCTTTCTCAGCCCTTATCTCGTTCAATCAGGCATCGGATATGGCTCTTGTAAATGTGTACCACTAACTGGAATTCGGAAGTTGTTTTTATAAACACTTCTCTGCCATATCTGATACTGAAGACTCTGAATTGTAGGTCTTTATATGTAAAGTTGATTAACCCATTCTAACCAGCTGTCCATCATATTTTTACTGCTTTGTAAAATGTATGTTCATATTTGCTCATAGTTTTACATTGTGGTGTAATGGTTATTGTCATAGGAAATGAACTTGGTGAACCAAGTTCAAACCCTGGATGAGACTGCATTTTGCATAGCACTAATAACCCTGGGAAAGGTATGAATCTAACTATTCTTCCTCCAGCATTGGGAAATTAGTAGGATAGACTGGGCTCTTTGACTGTGGTATAGCAATAGGTCTAAGACAAAGGAAAACTTTGAATTCAAACCTATTTAACACTGCTTAAAAATTAACCATGTCATATCCTGTTTGTGGAAGAGAGTTTAGGTAAATATATTGTAATGGCAGATAATAGTATTGAGATTCAGGCAACTTTAGGATATTATTTTAAACGAGGCCTTAAAGCCACTGAGGCTGTTTACAGAATGCAAGAAAGAAGTGAATATTTGACTGTATTGCCCAAAACTTGTTTAAGTGTTTTAAGAGAGGTAAACGGTTTCTTGAAATAAAGTCTGAATAAATATATGGATAAATTATCTAAAAGAATGGGAGAGGAATAAAATGTGAAAACCAATTTGGTGAAATCTTTATGTATTTATTATTGTGTATGTTTTGCCTTTAAGAAATAAAATCTGGAAGGGGACAATAATTGGTTGTCAATTACAATGATTTAACTTCAACATGACATTCAGGAATTATCACAAAGGTTCTGAAAACTCTCAGTTGATTGAAAAAAATAAATGAAAGCTGCGAAAATATTACAATGCATTTTTAACTTCGACTTCAAACAGGATTCAATTCTGAGTGGAATACAGCTGGTTTGAACTCAGATTTTTTTTTTGTCCAGACCAAATGCCATGCCAAGTTTGAAGAGCCCACTCTGCCCAACTATTTATTCATAATTGGAGGGCAGGAAGAGACAGATCGATGTCTTTTCCAAAAGTATGACATTTTTCTAACTTTCCACAAAATCAGAATTGACATGAAGTCATTTTATAGTTGGAGGTCAAACAAAAATCAAAACGCATTCATGGCTACTATAAAAAATGCTTGGGATCCTTAGGCTATAAACCTGGTCTTCACCCTTTTTAGGTGTTGTCTGGAGGGAAGGCTCCCTAGGACTAAGCGGATAATTTTTACCTAACCACCAAGCATAAATGCCAGGTGGCATGTTAATACTTCACAAGGGCATTAGTACAAGGTGAAACACAAAATCCATTTCTAATGATAATAACAGTTAAGCTATGAACACTTTTGGTAGAAGACAGAGAAACTCTTTATAATAATTAACAGAATTATTAATAATCAACTATTTGAGCAATTGAGAAATTTAAGAAGCTTACAACATTTATAATCAAAGGGAGATAATTCAAGAATCAAAGAAACTTACCTTAAATGGCAACATCGACATGGCAAATTCAAATAACATTCTCATCAGTCGTTTGGAATAAAAGATGAATTCATTTCGTGGGGTTGAAGAATTCCTAAAACAATAAAAATTCTGTTTTTTAAGAATATCCGACCATGATTTACTCCCAACCCCTGAGTCTGGGGGTCTAAGTGTGGCAATACATAATGCCAGAATGAAAACCTTCCATCACATGATCGTCTGACCCCACATCATGTTGGCAGGTTCTCTGCAAATTACAATGCATGTCTGGGACAGTTCCACAAAGAAAGAAACAAGGCAAAAACATAAAAGGTTGAATAAATGTTTTTGGAGCAGAGAAGAAGTGTGACTCTTTGCAACAAAATTCCTTAACTAAAAAAACTTCTCAGCCTATATACAAGTTTGTTTATCTCTGGTTCACCCCCACTCACCCAGCTTATCTGTATTCTTCTCAGCCCATTTCTGTATCTCTGGGGTCTAGTAGTTGATTAACTTGTGTTTTTACTGACTGGCATGTGCCTTCCAATTCCTTGGTCTGTTTGTTACCCTTCTCTGTGTCTCTTCTTTGACTGACTAGCATCTCTGCTCCTGCATCAGTCTCCCACCACTTCAAGTGGTAGATTCCCTCTTTTTTCACTGTCCTCTGGTTGACCTGTATATATGGAGAGGTGAATATTCCTATTTCTGGACCCCTTTACACACATACAAACACGTATGCATATGTATACTCTTAGCCCCCCCCACACACATAGCGCTAAGCCTGTATATAGTGTCACATGAGGTCTGTGTTTTAAGTGCCTCACAGTTAATTTGGTCCTATTTGAATCACAAGAAATAATGGTATAAAGTTGGCTTACCTTTGGACTTTATTAACTTTTTGGTCTTTTTTGTTTTGATTTTCCTGTTTTCTGAGAATTTATGTTAAAATTTTAATTTTGAGTTGAAGTCCCTGCTAAATATAAACAGCTTTGTTTAAACTGTTACTTATCAATCAGGTGACTTTAGTAAAACTTTTACACCTATACAAAACAGTGATATTATTATATAGCAATATAAAATCACAAAAACTATTGACAGTAAATTTTCTTTACCTGATTAAAGTGTGAAGTCCCTGAACTTGAGGAGTCATCTCTAATACATGCAAAGTGCCTGGCATTGGCTGACCACTCAAAGACATCAATGCAAGTTTTGAACGCAATTTAAATCCTCTCTGAAAAAAAAAAATCATATATAAAGAAATTTTTGGTACAATTAATTGAATCAGAGGAGTCATTTTATTAAATCATTTAAAATGATAAAACACGAAAGGGACCCTTTCATCAGGCAATAGCAATGACTGGAATCAATTAAAATAAGTAAAATTCAAAAACAAGTGGGGGTAATATTAATAAATAAAACTCTCCAAATTCCCACCAGACTCCCCAAATAAACAAAGTGTGTAAAATTGTCTTCTCTGTCTGTACAAGCTAGGGTGAAATAGTGTAATTGCTATGGCTACAAGAATGGCCAGATGTTTCTTGCACCTTAGCCTTGAGCAAGACAGTGAAACAATCATGTGAGTAGTTTGCCCATCATATATAGTGTTCACACAAGTGAGCACTGATAGCCGACTCTTGTGCTTGTAAAGACCCAGATGTAGAGTGTGTGTGTATATATATATATATATATATATCATAAAAATAAACAGTAAAATGTATTTTTAACACAAACAATATCTATCTATATTCTCATCAATCATGGTGAAGGAGAATGGAAAAGGATTAGATATTAACAGGCTATGTGTGTCTTTATGCAGTCATCTTATTTTTTCTTTTTCTTCCCATTACTGAGGGAAGAGTTATATCAGTCATAACAAACACACACACACACACACACATATATATATATATATATAGCATCTATGTTTCACATTGGCATTTTTGTTTAAAGATAAAGTTTCAAATTGTAATCATGCAAAGAAAATATGAAATGAAAAAATTTTAAATATACATATATATATATGTGTGTGTGTGTGTGTGTGTGCATGTGCATTGTTGTAGAAAGAAGAAAACAAAGAAAAATACAAATAAATGGATGAGAAAAATTTATTAGTAAATATTATTTTAGGTCTCAACAAAATTATCTAAGATATGAAATTATGTTGAAAGACTTCAACCCACACAAACAACAACCAAACAGATACCCCCATCCACCCTCCAACCTGTTTGGTTTGGTTTATTACTAAATATTATTTTAGGTTCACCAACACGTTTCAATGAAATTAATGTTGAAAGGCACATAAACAATGACAACCAAACAGATACCCCTATCCACCCTCCAAACTGTTTGGTTGTCGTTGTTTGTGTCTTTCAACATTATTTTCATTGAAACACATCGGTGTAGCTAAAATATGACTTAGTAATAAATTTTTCTCATCGATTTATATGTATTTTTCTTTCCATTTTCTTTTTTCTAAAACTGTATAACTAAACTTCATATCTTATATATATATATATATATATGTGTGTGTGTGTGTGTGCGTGAATTTAAACAAAGATTAGAATACCTAGAAATTCTTAAAGATAATTTTGAGACTTGTAACAATGACATTAACAACAATAATAATAATGATAATAATAGGACTGTGAATGGTGAGACAAATAATAGGTTGACTAACACTAGTAGCAGGAATAACAATGATAACAGCTATAGAAATAATAAAACTGTTACGTTTTTATGTATAAATAATTCAAGAACGCTGAATGAAAATACAGAACTGGGTACTAGGAATTTAACAAGGGGAGTCAATGTGTCTTCACTGAATCTGTTATGGCTGCCATCCTTTTCTGGTGCTGTCCCCAGAAAAAGTAACTGTCTAGGAGTGTAACTGTTCCCTCATAATTCGAAGGGGAGCAACTCTATATTCTTGTTTGTTAGGTTGCCCCTAACATCTCCTTTTTTTGAATAATTAACAATAGCAAGCATGTTTGTGGTTAATTTGCAGAAGCTGCACTTTTGTGTGATTTCATTTTGGCCATTTCCTGCAAGGTCTTTCTCTACTCCCATTTGCATTTGTTTGCATGGGAAGTGATGGAGATGGTAGGTCAAATGTGTCCATTAGCAAGTTCAGTGGAATAATTGGCATGTTGTCAATTATGTTGTGCCTGGTGTATCTGCGATGTAATTGGTTTTTATGCCATGCCAGAGTTGCTCTCCAACTTGAACATTACAAACAAATTTTCCTTTTCTTTTGGAGATGGTATGTGGTGCCCAATTTGGGTGTCCAGGCCTGAAGTTTCTTGTGAGAATTGGTATGCCTACTGTGAAAGTTTGTCTCTCGTAATTGCAAATGTCTTGCTTTTGTTGTTGTTTATGTGGACATAAAGCGTCCAGTGTGGTCCAAAGCTTTCATCCCATTGAGAGCCTTTGCTGGTGACATGCTATTTTTTACTGCACCGTTTAGTGTTGTCCGATATGAGAGGAGAAATGCTTGTAGTATCTCCTCTGTTGTTGTTCTGTTCCCCTTTGCTTTAAGTGGAGCACGTTTAAACGTGTCCACAAAACGTTCTGCTTGACCATTGGATTGTGGGTGGTAGGGTGGAGCATGAACATGTGTTATGCAACTTGACCAGATGGAATGACTCAGATGTGAATTGTGTTCCATTGCCTGAGATTAATGTCTCAGGCAGGCCATGTTGACTGAATAGCCATTTAAGAATGGTAATGGTTGAATGGGTGTCTGAATTCTTCATTGGGAAAATCTCTGGCCATTTGGAATGGGCATCAGAAAACTCAGGCCATTAACAGGGCCTGCAAAATCCAAAGTTGATTTTTCTGTGCTTACATGCAACGGACAAAACTCTTGACTTTCTTTTCAATGTTAGAGTCCACATTGGGCCAGTACACTACACTGCAAACTATGGCTTAAGTATTTCTTCAGTTTGGTCCATAATGGCACTCTGAGCGGAGGATCTGGATACTGCATTACAAATAAAAATGAGTAGGAGACCCAGTGACTCAATAAAATCAAGTCCCAAAAGGTTGTGTCTTGAATCTACAACATATACTTTTCCAGATGCTGTCTTATCCTCAGTCTTAATTATAGCTGGCAATTCACCTGTGATATGGACACAATCCCCTGAAGCGCACTGTGCTACATGTCTTATAGATGTTAGTGGAGGCTGGCCTATGGTTTTCCATAGTCTCTGTAAGATGAGGGTTATGTCCAAGGCAGTGTCTATGTGCAAACAAACAGGATGGCTGTTCAGTTTTACTGACACATATTTCTGGTTTGACTGAGTTGGGGAGAAAAGTTGCTACTAGACTGTTTGTGTGTTTTTCTTTTCAGTCTGCGTTTTTTATGTGGTCGTTTGTTGTTTTGTGCACCAGTGAGGTGCAGTATCCTTCTTTGTGTCCTTGCTGGTTGCATTTGCGTTACTGGTGCGTTTTGAATGGACATCTCCTTGCAAAATAGCAGCCAGCAGAAATCCAGCAAGCGGATGGAGGTTTCTTTTGTGTTGAGCTAGGGGGATGTTGAGTACTGCTGTTCTTGAATGGTGTTGATTGTAGATATTATTACTAGTACTGACTGTTGTACCATATCTGAATCATGCGTCAGATTCACCAGCCACTGACATTCATCTGCAGCTTGCTGTAAAGTCTGGATTTTGTTCTATTTTTGATAGAATCTTTGTGCAGACATCCCTATACCTTGTGGACCTCAACCCACAAACAAAAATCAAGCACTTGAACTGTTAGTTTGTAATGGACGAAATTTTAAACTGCTCACATCCTTTATTAACGGTGCCTGCAAATGTTGTGATATCGACTGTGTCACATTTTGTTATATTTAGGCAGTTGAAGAGTAAGGTGTGCTCACTAAAAATCCATTTTACAGTCTCCACTGTTTCTGCAAAACTATAATACCATGGGTGTCTTGTTAGAATGTAGTTAGAATATTTATCATGTTCCGAGGGGCCCATTTTTCATAACAGAAACTTAACCTTCCAGTCATCTGTTTGTTCTCGAAAATCAACATTGAAAATATCCTCAAAACGAGTTAACCATGTCGGGAAAGTTGAGTTCATGTATGTGTCATAGTGAAATTCTGTGAGAGAATTTTCCAGGGGTTCTCCCAACATAATCAATTTTGTTTGTGAAGGAGCTAGCTGTATTGCCTCAAGTCGCTCTGTAAACAGTTCCATTAACTTCAATTGCTGTTATAATAGTTGTTGTATTTCCAGGTTCATTTTTTTTTTCTTTTCGTATAATTGCGAGTTACAGAAAAATAAATTTTTCATCAACAAATAAGTTATATTTTTAATATACCTGAAATGCATTTTGTGTATCTAATGTCTAAAAATCCAAGTCTGAATCCGCGCATGTGTGTGTTCCAAGATAAATCCTACGTTGTCAAATTTTTAATTTGAAATTCTCGTAGTGAAAATTTTCCACATGTGTTGTTAAATTTTGAATCCTTCATCACCACTTTTGTTTAGTTTTTATGTACAAATAATTCAAGAACACTGAATGAAAACATGGGACCGGGTGCGAGGAATTTAACAAGGGTTTATTTAAAGTAGAGTAGAGAAATGCTTCTACCCAAAAACATTCACTTAGCTCAAGTCTTGTTACAACCAAATGATATCAATGTGTCTTCACTGCATCTGTTATGGCTGCCATCCCTTTCTGATGTTATCCTCAGAAAAAGTAACTGCCAAGGAAAGTAACTGTTCCCTCACAATTCAAAGGGGAGCAACTCTACATTTTTGTTCGTTAGACTACCCCCTAACAAAAATTAAACACAGGAAAAGAAAAGTAATATAGTTCAACCCCCACCTTTTTGTAAATTATCTAATATTCATGTAGGTAAGTACTTCCTAAGGCTTATAGATAAACATTTCAATGAAAAATTTTTAACAGGAAAACAATTAAAATCAGTTATTCATGCACTAATAATTTATATAAAATCATTAGCAATGATAATAAAAATTTAATTGAAAAATCATGCGTTGATAGACAAGATTTTAGTAAACCATTATACAACAGCAGGGTTAGAGATGTTGATGGTAAATGTAATTCTGAGAATGTAGTGTACAAGGCAACCATTTTCCTTAAGGAAAACAGAAAGAACATGAAAATATACTTTGGAATTTCTGCTAGAAACTGAAAGCAGATGTTTTATAGTCATAGGCATTCTTTTTCTAACCCTTCCTTAAGAAACCAAACAGCCCTTTCTAAATGGTTCTGGAGATTGAAGGATAGTGGCCTTACACCATTAGTTAGATGGAATTTTATTAAAAGATCAACCACTCCAAGTAATTTCAGAAGTAGATGTAATCTCTGTCTAGAAGAAAAAAATTCAATTATAAAATATAGAAATACCAGTAAATTACAAAATCAAAGAAATGAACTGATATTTAAATGCCATCATAAAAACAGATATAAGCTTATGTGAAATAACTAAGCTTTTTTATTAAAAAGAAAATATTCATTTTTCATTTTTTTATTATATACATATATATATATATATATATATATACATATATACTTTTTAAAAAAAAAATTACAGTTAATGTACTTTGGATTTGAGTATATATGTATTAAGATATGATCTAAATTAATTCTTATATTTTAAACAACTGGTTTTATTCATTTAAATTATGTAATAAGTGATAAAGGGTATTATTTTGTATTGATTACAAAGTGCATATTATGAAGGATATTTTTGTTTAAATGTTGTAGCACACAGTGATAATTATTAATTTTAATTAGAATGATTTGTTATTGGTATTAATTATTAAATGTTAATTATCATGATAAGTAATAACATATAGTGGTAGTTGTTGATGTCTGTTATTGTTTTCGTTGGCAATGATGTTATTAATATTTATAATAATTAATTGATGATTAGTTTATAATATTAATAGTAATATTAATTGTGATGATAATGATATGGTATTATCTATAATACTTGGTTTGATTTTATTTATAAATTTAAGGATTTGAAGTTTAGTAATAATATGAATATTATGATAATGTGTAATCTTGAAGATATATAATATTATGTGGTATTTTTTTATAATTTTAGATAATAGTATTAACAGTAACTGGTATAATCATTATTTTTACTTTTCATCAACATCATCTTGTAGTGCCACCAGCACGTATATTCCTGACCCTCTTTCGCCACTCCTCTCTATCGTTCATTGCTTCCGGCAGGTCCTCAGGGCTACATCTCGTATCCTCACAGAGCTGCTGTATGTAGGTTTGAGCTGGTCGCCCGACTT
Organism: Sepioteuthis lessoniana; assembly: GCA_963585895.1. Taxonomy (NCBI): domain Eukaryota; kingdom Metazoa; phylum Mollusca; class Cephalopoda; order Myopsida; family Loliginidae; genus Sepioteuthis; species Sepioteuthis lessoniana. The sequence goes on along the minus strand of CAUZXS010003856.1, from coordinate 52,421 downwards.
TTGCTCAGCCATGTGAGAGGGTCCATAGGAGAACATCACTTATGAGTTTGTCCCTGCCTCTCCAGCAGTGTCCTGGATGTCTGGCTCATCTAACTTTGATAGTTTTCATGATGGGTGGTAAGTGGCCGTATAGCTGCTGCTTTGTGGGGTGTTGCCTCTAGGACTTGTTCAATATTGCTTGCAGCATTCTTGTGTAGTTGCTGTTAAGCTTTTTCTCCATCCGTTTAGTTATTGTCCATGTAGTGCATCCATATAGCAGTATCAACACGACCGCTGATTGGAAGAAACTGCGTTTCATTTTATCGGTCAGGTCTGACTTCCATATGACCGATAGCTTATCGATAGCTGTCCATGCCTTTGTTAGTCGCGTGTCGATGTCAGTCCCAGTGGATGAGACACTGCTTTCTAGGTAGGTGAACTTGTCAACTAGTTTCAGAGAGCTACCGTTTAGTGTGGAAATGTCGCCTGTTTGATTAAAGCACATGTATTCCGTTTTGTGTGCATTGACATGAAGGCCAATGCCTGTGGTGGCTCATTCCAGACTATGCAGTAGAGTTTTGGCTTGGGTGGGTGCATTTGCCAGATGCGCTATGTCATCGGCGTAGTCAGAGTCGGTAATTGTTTTTGCGGGGTACCTTCTGCTTATTTTTTTTGTTAGCTTGAAACCGTTCTTTTTTTATTTTATCAATCGATGTTCTAAGCATGTAGTCTAGACAGATGATAAAGAGGTATGGGGCTAGTGTCTCCTTGCAGTACTCCAGCTACAATGTCAAAGTAGTCTGTGTCTCTAACGTACTTTCACTTTGGTGTTTCTATAGAGAATCATTATGGCTGTGACGGTTTCTTTTGGTAGTGTGACACTATGTGGCCATTTGTTGTGTTGGGTGTGTGTGTGCACGCCAGTCAGAGAATCTCTTTGTCTGGTTTGGTGCGAAACCCAAACAAAAGGCTTGAGCTCCAGATCTCCCACGAGACCAGAAGTGGACGAGGAGAGGAAGAGACCAGAGAAGACACAGGATCAGTTGACAAAGGAAGATGGAGAGAGGGAGTCGACAACGGAGAGCAGAAGAGACCAAGCAGGAGAAGATAGAAGCAGGGCAGAGAAGAGAGTCAGAAAGGCGACTGCTAAGACCTGATGACCTACACAGAGGCTGGGTTAACCAACGCGAGAACATGTTAGCATTGATAGTGACTTTTATAATAGTTTCGCGAAAAATACACGTCTGTGATAGTCTACAAATGCACGGGGAAATCAAAGTGTCACAAAACTCCCTTTCTTGCACTTGGAACTGACTCAAGACCATATTGTTTGTTTGTTCTTTTTCTCCCACTCTCTCGGTTGTATTTTTTGTAGCCATAAAGAAATATGAAATACCCCAGTGGAAACCACTAGATGAATCACTGGCCATGAATAGTATTGGTTTAAAGAAGTTGATAAGTCAGGGCCCGGCTGCAGAGGTAGTATCACATCTGGCACCGTGTACCAGGATAAAAGTAAACCTGAGAAAAATAAAGAGGAATCACGACGGCCAAAAATGATTCCGAAAAGGAAAAGAAAAAGGATCAAGGGAGTGGATGGGTCAGAGAATGAACGAACTGAAAAAAATGCCCAAAAAGGACCATGCTAGCAGCAAAAAAAGAAAAAAAAAAAGAAAGAACAAGAGATAGATGCATGCGGAGAGATAGAAAAAAAAAATCCTCCACTCGAAAAGACATATCTTTTAAATAAAAAGAAAAAGAAAAAAAGAAAAAGAAAAGAAAGGTTTAAAAAAAAATCTATTGTCCCTTCTGGGAAGTTTTGTAGTACTTTTTTTTATGTTAGAGAGATGATGGGTCACTGATTGAGAAAAAAAAATTTGTCATAAGGTTCGCTAAAAGAAAAAAAAATAGCAGTGTAGTTTCAGGCTGACTGGTCAAATGTAGAATCGTCCTGAGTGCAGAGGACAGAGGTGAATGGAGAACTACCACAATTTAAAAAAAACAGAAAATGAAAGAAAAATAAGAAAAAAAGGGAGAGAAGGAAGAACAGATAAAGAAATGAAAAAAAAAAAAAGAAGCAACAAAGGAATGAAAAAAAAAAAGAAAAATAAAGAATAAAAGAGAGAAGGGAATGAAAAAAAAAGACAAAGAGAATGAAAGGAGAAAGAGAGATTGTTAAGGTAAGGAATTTTTTTTGTCCTTGCATCAATGCCTGTCTCATAAAAAAAAAGTAAACTGTTGGATTTTCAAAAGAAAAGAAGAAAGTATCTTTTTAAAAAAAAATAACGATTCTTTGTTTGAACCGTTGGTGGCAAACGCTGTCCCCTCCATCCAACCCTGACCACGCCTGGTAGAGGGAAGAAGTCAAAGTGGACAGGAGAGAAGGCAAGAAAGAAGCAAAGAGAAATGGTGGAGGTGGGCAGAGATCACAAGAGAAAGAGAGAAACAAAATTTAGAAAGGGGAGGCGAGACAGGGTACGTGACAGAGATTCCTTGAGAATGATTTTTTTTTCGTTGTTTCATTTTTTTATATATTGGCTATTGAAATCATTTTATTTTTTTTATTCATTTTCTTTTGTTGGTGTGTGAATTACTTTTTTTTTGATGTTTAGTTAGAGTGTGGATTTTTATTGTTTTTGTTGATTTTTGGGGTTGAGCTTGCCTTGTCATTTGTTTGGTTTGTTTTTTTTTACCTTCATGGATTTTCTTTTTTTTTTGTAAGTTTAATTGCTATTGACGCTTCTTCTCTTCATCTGGTCATGTCCCCACTAGGGGTAGGTTGCGCAGTGTCTCCATTTCAAGATTGGGTATCGAGGGGTAGTAAATTATGCAATTGATGATTTTGGAAGGTAAGAAGTCTGATTAACAAGTTTTGATGAATGTGGTACTTTGAAGAGACGGTTGATGATGGGGTTGGGAGGACAATGCCTGGGCGCAGGGCAGTGTCAGGTTGCTCCCCACTCTGACGGGTCATGGCTGGCCAATTTGGGAAACGGTGTCAATTGTTTATTTTCCTTTTGAAAATCCATGGAGATTACTGGCAAGGTGTTGGAATGGTGAAAAGTGTTCCTAGCTCAACTGTTACCGAGGCAGGGGCCACATATGCTTTGACCCCCCCCCCCCCGAGGGTTTCTCCTGATGCAACACATAAACAATTGCTGAGATTGATGATACTCACAATCACAGGGAGCCCTCTGGATATGGAGTATTGTTGGCATGGTATGAAAAATGGAGGTGATTTGAAAGTCCTCCAAGGTTTCTGGATATGGGCGTGAGTTGAAACATTCCCCTGAAATTGGATATTGTTTTGGGGAGTGGGTGAAATACAGGTGTTTAAAATTCCTCTGAGATGAAATGTAGCAGCAAGGTGGTGATGGTCAGATATGTTGAGGCCCCTGAAGGTGTTTCAGTCCTGACGTAGCATTTAGCTAACCACAGAGACCATAATGCCCTTTACCCATAAAGAGAAATGTAGAAGGCAGGTCAACAGTACTTCTCGACCAAATGGTTGAGGGTGGTTTAAAGCTCTCCTTGAGAGTTATTTTGGGGAGTGAAAGAGCATGCCATCCCAGCACATTGCGGTTTTGTTGTAATTTTGTGGAGTAACCTATATTGCCTGTGTTTTTGTGGAAGAAGCAAGGAGGGCTTCGTTTGAATGGTGTGACACCTTGCATAGTGGCAATTATGTCTGTATTGTATATTTACATTTTTTTTATATGTTTTGTAATTTATTGTGAATAAATGACAAGGATAAGAAGGGAAGGAGTGTGAGACTATGTGGCCATTTGTTGTGTTGGGTGTGAGTGTGTGCACGCCGGTCAGAGAATCTCTTTATCTGCACTGGCCATGAACAGTATTGGTTTAAAGAAGTTGATAAGTTGGAGCCCGGCTGCAGGGGTAGTATCACAGTAGGCTGTATGCTAGTAGAATTTGTTCCATTTTCGGTAGTTCTTGGCTAATCCGAGGTCTCCCTTTTTAGGGAAAGGGAGGATGCATCCCTTCATCTATCTATTGGATTTTGATTATAAACTGCATTACAGTGTCGGAGCAGTATGTTGTCGAATTGTCTGGTCTTCCATACTTCTGGGGGAATTTCATCAAGCCCTGCGGCTTTTCTATTTTTAATTTTTCTAAATACTGAGTCAAGTTCTAGAATAAATGGTCCTAGTTCGATGTCTAATTGCTTACTAATAATTCTCGTGATTGGTTCATGTCTAACTTTCGGTGGGTTTCCTAGTAGATTCTGGAAATGCTGTTTCCACAGTTTTTTTTCGTTCTTGTTGGTTTGTAGATTTCAGTTTAGCTTTGGCTGTGCTATTACTTCTGCTCACTTCGTTTATTGTTTGCCAAGCTATCCTAGATTGCCTATCTTCCACTGAGTCTCTAATCTTTATCTGATTTTGTATGTATTCTGTTCTTTTAGGTATATGCTTGCTAATTCATTTTGTGGTTTTTTTAGTTTCAGGACATTTGTGTTAGTTGAGTTCTTCCTATTGCATTTGAAGGCAGTTTTCATGTCTGCACGTTTTTCTCTAACCGCTAATGTCTCTCATGGGACTCTAGATTTAGTTCTATGTTTTGTTGGTATGTATTTCGCTGCTGCTTCTAGGTGGGCGTTGACGAAATTCTCATATTTCTCATTCGGGGTATGTGTTTCTCTCTTCTCCTGTAGCGCATCGAATTTGTTTCTTAATGTTATCACATATTTATCTCTAATATCCTTGTTATTAAGAAGGGCCCACTCATAATTTATGGTGGTCGTTGTTCACGTGGCATTCTTTTGTAGGCTCAGTCGTATTTTTGCTGTGACAATTTGGTGATCGGAAGACACACCCTCGAATGAAGAGTATGCCTCGCAATTCACTGCGCTATTTTTCCATTTCTTGTTCATAAAGACGTAGTCTATCTGTGCTTTAGTATTGTTTGCATATGAGTAGGTCCATAATTTTCCCACCCTTTTTTGAAAATTTGCTTTGAGGCATGTTAATCTATTTTCTATCATGAAATCTGTTAGATGTTGTCCATTCCTGTTTGATGAGTTGTGTAGTCTATTTGTGGTGACCATTTTTACTGATTTGGGCATTCATGTCTCTGCCAATGATGAGAACGTTGTGTTTTGGGATGCTATGTGCTAGAGAGGATAGCTCATCGTAGAAGGTGATGAGTTCAGTTTCTTCACTAACATTAATAGGGCTGTAGCAGGAGATTATTGTTGCTCTGGGGTAAAAGTAGCTACTATCATCCAAGGTTGTATTCTCTCTATGCTATTAAGTGATTTTAAGGCTCTTGGTCCTATAAGTATACCTACACCTCCTACTATGGCATTGACAGAATTTTTCCATGCTGATATAGTGGCTAGCATCCATCCATTGCCAGTATCGTGATATTTAATATCCTCACTATGTGTGTATCTGTGTTCTTGAATGCATATCATGTCTTTGTTATATTCTACCGCTGATGCAGTCAGCTCCAGTAGTCAATTTTTACTTTTAATGTGATCAATTATATTGAATAGTATAAAAATATTGGTATGACAATTTTTTGTTTTTTGAGAAAATAGTATTAATATACAATATTATATTTTATAATTTAATTTTGTTCAGAGGTTATTAATACTCATGTAAGTTGTTAATCAGAGATGATTTTCTTTCTCCAAATCCATTTATTCCTTCAATCTATATTTCTTACTTATTTTTTTCATTTGGGTTTAAAAGTTTGTTTGCCATTATATAAAAGAGAGGTGAAAAGAAAAGAGAAGTTAAAAATTGATACATCTTGATACAGGAATTGAATGTCATGTGTCAACTAAACAGGAAAAACAAATGGTCTAGTCTTTACATTAAAATAAAAAAAAAATGAAATTTAGGTGAGGGAGATAGGATGGTCAGATTTTTGTCAATTTTTCTAAATCTTCATTAGAAATTTTTTATTATTTCTTTGTCTGAAGATGCACATCTAACATTTTAAAAATATAGGGTCTGCTGAAATAAATATTAATACAAAAAAATAGGAGTAATTTTTAAAGGCTTTTCTTTTATATGGTGTGTGAGTGTGTGTATGTATATATATATATATATATATATATCTTCTCTCCCTGATTAATTTTGTTTCCAGACTTTTGCATGAAAATAGAATCCAATATAGTGATGCTTTGAAAATAATGATTTGTACCATATATTCATGTTTGTGTGGAACAAAATTCTAAGGTTAGTCAAATCATTTACTTAATAAAAGTGCAATCTGAATGCATAATAACCAACATATAAAAAAATAAAAATATCCCTAACAATATTCAATCAATAATATACTCCAAATACATTTATAATAAAAAATATAAAGGTCTTGTGTCCCTTAAAGGGTACAGGGATTCAATCACTCCTCGTCTGTGATGGTGTTGCAGCTTTGTAGGTTTTTATGGAGTGGAGTAGCTAGTCCCATGTTCCCTGATTTTGAATTCAGAGAATCTTTTCCTTCTCCTAGACCAGTTGCCTTACCAAGGTCAAAGCTCCAAGTCTGTCTTATTATTTACCAATAACTGTAGGTGAGAGAAAAGAGGGGTTCATGCCTTTTACAAGGGGATTAGTGTAAAAGGAAATACAAATAGCCTTGTCTAAGATTTGAAATAGGCTTGTTGAGTCCATTTCCTAAGACAATAACAGCCACATGACACGTCTTTGACCCATAATGAGTACAAATCCATTCATACATCTTGCTGAACATTGGAGGGACAGAGAAGTGATTACTCAATCTGTTTTATCCTGGGTTAATTCCAAGTTGAATCTTCAGCTCAGTGTGTAATCAATTATTTCATTTCACAAACATTTTAACTCATTTTGTTTTATGGTTCCAAAAGACTTATTACATTAAAACTGTATGATATTATTATTATCATGTTAAACCCTCACCTGTTGAAGCTGCTTGTGTACATGAAGGACAATTAGATTGATTGCAACGCTGTTTTGTCCACCTGTAAATAAAAAAAATAGAGTAAAGAATATCATTAACTGGAAATGATTTCATCCAAGACATTCAAACAAGATAATCATCTCTAAGAAAACATTGTTTAATGTTTTTAGTACAGAGAGCAATTCAAGTCACCCAAATGTACTTTATGTGTGAGGGCAAGCTGCAATATTTTAATTTTTTTCTTTGTAGAAGAACAGTAGTGGTACTATTTAACCCATAGCCGAGGGGGGAGTCCAAAAGTAAGTATAATAGCACAACTGGAGTTCAAACTCATTTACTCTAATATCCCAGTTGGGTCATTCCATGTCAATTCACCAGGGCATTACACCCACCAACACCAAATTAAATGAAATTTGGTACAAATGTTCCCCTTCAGAAGTTAGGAAAGTGAGCCAAATTATTTTGTGCTAGACCTTACCGTCCCGATTTGGGGGTTGGGGTTATAATTTTCCTATCTTGTCTCTAAATTAAGGCTGTGCAGTGTCACAGAATCTCAGTATCTTTTAAAAATACTTCCATACATTCAATATTTCTGAAATTTGGTATGTAGGGCAAATAAGGACTGTAGAATCTAAATATCCAACTATTGCCTCATGCATGGTAATCAACAGTGTATAGAATATTTGTAGATGGCAGTGAACATATGAAATTGAAAGAAATTCTGTTTGTGTTTTTTTTTAAATTTTATTTTGATAAGTTATTTTCACGAAACAAAAACATTTGATTTTTTTCATTCTCAAAAAGTGATAAAAATGAATGTGAATCTTTAAAACAGAAAATTTGTTGTTGGCACTGAACATATTTATATAGTTAAAGGAAATGCTAGAGTAGAGCTGGGAGAAATGGCAATGGAGGGATACTCCATATTTCCCAGCGCTCTAGAACTGGAGCAGTTTAGTCTCATACCTAGGACACCTCTTTGGTGGGGGTGGGACAGTCTTACTCTTTTAGTTAAGAAATATGACCAAAATATGAAAGTTAGAGTTGTTGAAATTAACAATTTATTCATATGATAACATGTTTCATCTTCAACATATATTATTGTATGAACAAGAGTATTTCTGTTGTTAATAAATATTCACCGTCAAAACCAAAGTCTTGTAACAGATTCTGGTAAAAATGGAGTTCTAGTTAGGACTCTTTTAATTAACTGAAATGGATGTCCAAAGAGAAATGTATCTAACACTAAAATTCATTTTACTTTTCAAAGAATTAAATTATCCTCATTTACCTGATAGTATTGCTTAATTATTGACTAGATCCCATGAGATTTCTATTTTCAGGCAATGTCTAAATGCAGATGCAGTTTTTATCTTTTACATTGGGGATTTTTGTTAAAATAATAAATCCTCATGTACTTGTTCTTCCTCACAACTTTTTTTCCCACTTTATTGGTTTGAAATTTGTTCATTAGACATAATGGCATTCTAACAATATAAAAATATTTTTAAAATGACAACATGGAGACAGAATCTTTTGGGAGCTTTCATATTTTATATTTGAAAATCCGTTTTGAGATTACTATAAGATATAAGTAAAGAAAAAAAAAATTTAGTGAATGACTTACCGTGCGGAACAATGATATCAGCATAACTCATAGTGGGAGCAATGTAGTAATCAAATGCGGGTTTTACAAATTTGCTGTACATTTTGAGAACACCATGGAGGTCACGACCACGTTCTGCAATATCCCGCCGAAGACGCCGAGCTAAGCGTTCATCAGAATCAGTATCTACAAATATTTTCATATCCAGCAGCTAAAAGAAAAAATGAAAGCACCAGTTCTCATCTAGATCACTTAAGTTAAGCAGCAATGAGCTTGTTCAATACTTAGATGGGTGAGAATTTCATAACAGTAGATACTGTAAACAACCAAAGTTTTGTGTGTCAGATTAAAGAAAGCTTTCTGTTTTATAGATCACTTAAGTTAAGCAGCAACGAGCCTGTTCAATATTTAGATGATTGAAAAATTAGTGACAACAGAATATTTATTTCAAGTTTAATTATTTCAAATTTTTAGATTAAATATTAATTCAGTTAAGATATTAAATACTTTTAAAATCTTAGGTTTGGTTTATTTAATGGCATACAACTTAAATAATCTTATTGATTATTTAATGCCAAAATTTGATTTGTAAATGATTGACTATAATCATAACTATATTTTTGCAACCATTTTTTAAAAATTACACTTTTTTTTTATTTGTTTGTAATAAGAATCATTTATATGAAAACAATTATATAGCATCAAGTATTCCTAGCTAATACTAATAATTTGTATGCAATCATATAATTTCAAGTAACTATTCCTATTTAATAATAATTTTTTGTCCTGTTACATAATTTGAAGTATTCCTATCTAATTCTAATAATTTTCAAACTGACCTATTTAACTCATAGATAAGATCGTGACAGGCCAGGTCAGAGCAGGTCTAGAACTGGAACCTCATCACTTATAAAAGAGGTCCTGGGTATGACATTGGGATGCAGTGTCATACCCAGGCTCTTTTTATAAGTTTTCACCCCTTTGCAGAGAATGCAGTTGGTATAAGTTTTGTTAGTAGGGGTGACCTTACTTTTAAACATCCCTTATATATTTCCACTTTTAGAAACAATAGTAGAAATTTTCAACTTCAGTTGGCCTTTCATAATCAAGAGTTCCCAAATAGTGACCATAGAACTGTGTATTCATTTTTTGGAAACAGAAAATAGTCTCAAGATTCAGATCAGTGGAGGTTATGGTACCACATGAATATGCTTTGGAGCCAAAAACTCATTTACAGAGAGTGTATCAAGAAAGTAATGAGATATATTTTTTAGGTTAGCATCTCTGATTAAAAGTTTGTCACAATTTGACACAGAATTTGATCAGGTTCCATTTTCATGACATTTAATACTGTAATAACTATAATAATAATCCAAGACTACACAGCTGAAGTGAATTCTAACAGGAAAGTATCAACTTAATGTTTACATAACTATTCAATGTCAATATTGATCGAGTGATTTTCTAATTGAAAAGTGCCAGCCAGAAAAAAAATTAGAGTAGCACTCAATGTAAAACAGGCTCATTACAAAAATAAAATAAAAGATTATAGAAAATCAAACCAAATCAACTCACATCTCGAATTTTTTTGTTTGCAAAAGCTAAGATTCCTTCAAAAACAACAACATTGGCCCCATAAAGAGTTTTCTGAAAGACAAATAAAATAATTAAATGACATTAAAAAGATTCTGAAATTTGCATTTAGAAGTTAGTGATAAATTAGATTTTGGAACTTTAGCCCTTAACTACTGAATTTAAAACTGTATGTGTTTAGCAAAAACTTACATTCCTCATCAACTATATGTGGATGCTGTTTGGAGGACTCGCCAAAAGCAATGACTAATGGTGGAAGAGAATTAAATTTATCTTGTTACATTTCAGTGCAGGAATAAGTCATATCCTGGCAGCATCAATTGTGTCAGTTCAGTGACACAATAACCAGGATTACAATCTTAGGTATTTTAAAGTTAAACATAAAGTTTTATAGCTGTTGTAAAGTAGAAGAATTCTCTTTTTCGTAGGCAAAGATTTTAGCTATATGTAAGTAAAGAATGAAATCTGATGAAATGAAAAAGAAAAAGACAATTTTGAAAATCAAATTGGCATATTTTGCAAGAAGCAGGATCGGACTTTCACCTGCTGACGTTCTAAGCTATGTGAAATTTGAGGCCTTTTTCTAAAATTTTTTAAATATTAATGGTAGTGATAAAGAAAAAAAGTGTATATATATATATATAAGTTAGCCAACAGTAGTTGAGGGCAACCAAAAGGCTCCATTTTTAATAGCTACTACACTGAGATGTAGGGGAAGGTGCTACTCCTTTCCCTAGATTGCTCCTGTGGAAGAATTAAATGAAAAAGAGACGACAGCTTATCCTGTATAGCAAAAAGTAAGCACGCAGAATAAAACGTACATCCAAGAGAGAAAAAATCGCCACCCTAACACCTCAATTTAATGTTATATGGTCTTGAGTGATGAGAATTCGTGGGAGTGGTTTATGCAAATTTTTTTCAAAGGAAGCATAAAAAACATCACTCATGGGAGGAAAGGGGATAATTCAGTGATGATGATGGTGCTTTTGTTTGCCAGAGATGGGTAAAGTGAAGTCAATATCTGATTTTTAGTAATCAATTTCCAACCAGTTCAAGTACAGCTCCACCTACCCATGATCCATACTTTATAATGCTGAGTGTTAAGCAAGGAGACATCAAGTACCATTTTATGAATCTTTGGTATGACTCAGTCTGGGACTGAACTCCAGTCTCCTGGACTATTGGTGAACATTCAAACCATTATGCCAATGAATAAGTATTAAAGAATACAAACTAATGATAAAACAAAAATATATTTAAAAAAAATGTAGTCCTGACGAGTATGTTACTCTAATCTGTAGCTTTATAAGTCTGGCACTGGCTAGGGCTATCATAATCAAAATGCTAATGAATTTATTACCAAAAACTGATTTACATTAAATAATATACATAATAATTTACGTACAGTGTGCAAAAAGAAATTTTGATAAATTTTAAATGTATTAATCAACTTTATTCCTTTTTTTTTTTGTTGTTTCTATCTTTTAGTATTCCACATCCTCTGAGAATTAGTTTTGTGAGAAAATTACTTCTCTCCTCTTTAATGGATATCAAAACTGTCTTTTTCTTTCATCAGATTGTTTAGTGTCATATCCAGAACACTTGCTTGGGGAGGGAGTATTAGTTCTCTGCAGAGAGGGTGGGTAAATACATCATGAATGAAAAATAGATACATAAATATTGGTAAAAGATTTTTTATAAATTTGTTTCTTGGCCATAATCATCAGAGGGAGTCTATTTTCTGACTGTTTACATTTCAAGACTAAAAGGCTTATGAATGCCAAAGAATTGGCTTCATGAATGAATGAAACTCAAACTTTAATGACTTCACCAAACAACTTTGCAGGTGTTTATAAATAATTCTAAATGTGAAAGTAAGTTTTTTTAGATATTGTTAAGTCGGAAAATCAATCAATAAAAGGTAATTCATCTTTCAATAATGAATATTTCAACATTTTATATTTTCAATATAGAAGTAAATAAAAGTGTAAAGGTCAAAATGTAGTGTTTCTTTTCAGTGGTTTAATTTGTTGTTGAGTCCTTTAATGGTAAGGGTTTCAAGATGTAATATCTATTTACCTTTGTGAGTTTCTTGAATTGATATGGTGGTGTTTAGTAGATTTTTTTTTTCATCTTATCATAGTGAATTAAGCATGTCTGTTACATAGAAGAACCTGGTGTTAAATGTTCACTTCTGTTTGAACGTTCTTTCCACTGAAAAATGTCCTCCTCTCTTTCCACCTCTGAGAAGCTTTTGTAATGGGGGTTGGGAGATCAAGGCTAGCCATGAATGACTAACATACCAGTACTACACTAATGCAGTATCACTAATCATTCACCTACTCCAAACCAAAAATTATAAAAATGGTTGTTCACTCATAAAACTACCTAGTAGACATTAAAGCAGGCAATGTTTTATTAATATATGACCATTAGCTTTGAAGACAATAGGAAAAATAAAGCAAACAAATATATATATATATATATATATAAATATTAGATGAGTGTATTATGCAACAGAACTTTTGCTTTAAAGAAACAAAAAAAAATCTAATATATATTTTTTGTTTGCAGAGTTTGTTGAATCTTTTTTTTCTCTAATGTCTATCTTATATATATATATATATATATACACACAGAGTTTCATTACTTATGTTGAACCTTTAAAAAAATTCAACACTAAAAGTGTATAAAGCAATAACAACAAATATAGTATCAATCAATTGGGATATTGAACACCTTTATAGTTGTTATTTTGATTTCTGTGATATCATCCATAGTTTTATAGCAGAGTTGTTAAAATAGCTGGTATGTAGAACCAAGCTTCTCTGGAGCAGAAAGGAATGGGAGCTAGTTATATCAAGAGTTGTTTTAAGTGTTCCCATCTAATACTAATAATTCATACAATTATATAGTTTCAAGTAACTCTTCTCATCTAATAATAATAATAATAATAATTGATTTACTCAGTTATATGGTATCAAGTATTCCTACCTAATACAAATAATTTTCAAACAGATATATTTAACTCATAGATGGAACCCAAAAACGTACTACAACTTAAGGTCAGAGTGAATCTGGGAGTACTTGTAATGAAGAAGTACACTGCCCAGAGTTTTAAAGTGTGATACCCATAACACCCCTCTTTAGTGGGGATCTTATACCTCAGTGTATGACCCTGTCAACAGGCTTGGTCTACTTATAAAATTATAAATCCATACAACTGTGCCTAAATTCTGGTAAATCACTTACCTGTTGAGTTTCTCTTTTGTGTGTGGTGAAGTTGTAAATTGGCACATCAACATTTTTGCCTTCTTTTAATCGTTTCAAAGTTTCATATAACAAATCAAAATCAAAAGCATCTGGATGATCAAAGTTGTATTCATTATGAGCTGCTTTTACTGATTCTTCGTAACTCAGTACCTGCATTAGAAAAACAATAATACAGATGTAAAAACAATGTATATCCAAACATTTCTTTTCGTAAATAACATTTTCCTAAGTCACCAAATGAATCTACAACATAGAGATTGTTATTTAAAGTACACATACCCGGGTGGCCTGAATTACAGTCACCTACCTTATAAAAGGAGTCCATGCTCAAAACACTGACCCAAGGGACTGCAAGAGCCTCAATAATTTTTCTGGCAACAGTTGTTTTTCCCGAGGCACTGCCACCACACAAGCCTAGAACACAACAAAAATAATTCAAACTTTAACAGATACAATTTCAATTTCAGACTTTTACATACAAATATCCACAGAACGTGATTGACGTTATATTTACCAATCCTTTCGCATGAGTAGGATGTGACACAAGGTCTATTCTTTAAGTAGAATTTGAATTCTGAGTTTTCCTTCTCCTAGACCAGTTGCCATACCAAGGTTAAAGAGCCCAGTCCGCTCTACTATTTACCTATAGATGGAGGGAGAATAGATAAATTCATGCTTTTTCCAAGAGTATTAGTGATGTGTGAAATTTAAATAGCTTCATCCAGGAGTTGAACTCAGGCTACTGTGTCTATTTTCCTATGTCATTAACCATTACACCATGAATGCCTGAGTGATGTTACATGAAAATAAAGACTGTTACCATATATTAGTTACAGTTGTCACAAAACAATGTTTTTAATTTCTTGTGTCTGTTTAGTTCTAGGTGGCATATTTTTTAAAGACAATGAAAAAGCCTAAACATTATAACTTACATTGCAAATTACATAACTTCATTAGAAATCAAAATAATTTTTTAGCTTTCTTAAAAAAGTTATACAAAACTATTGCTTATATATATGAAAATAAATCAGAACAGATATTTATTAAAACCTGCTTTTTAAAATCATAATGCAAATTAGATATCCCATAACTGTGGTTTAGTTTGGTTTGTAGGGTTTTGTGGTATATCAACCTTTGTAGGTATTTAATCCCAAATCCTATTCATGCATATATTAAGTATATATGATTTGTTAGCAAATAGATTGTGGGTAATATTTTAAACAAGCCAGAGCTTATTTGCATTGCTGAAATGAGCTTTTCTGTTGTAGGAGAGGTCCATGGACCAATATCTTCAATAGGAGGTTGATTTTTCTCACATAATTGATTATATGAGTAGAATCTATTGATTCAAATAGGTCTTTCATGTTTGGGGCATTGTAGAAAACTCTTTGGATATGGGAGAGGTCTTTCAACATGAGCATTTTAGTGGCAGTTCCTGTTTTAGCATGAAGAAGTGGATCAATTTACAGTGGCCTATGTGTAGTTGGTTTAGAATGGTCTCCTCTTCTAGTCTTACAAGGGTCTTCTCTTTAATGAGCAGTTGGATTTGGTAACAATTGTTGACATTTATTGATCAGAATTTACCCAATTTGAGGTTTTAGATTGGTGTATGGTATTTTAGAGTTTTTGTATGGTATTATGTTGATAGTAGATTTGGTAATTGAGTCAGATTTATGGTTTCCTTGGATCACTGTATGGCTCAGGATCCAATAGAATACCACTTTTTTGCAAAGAGTTATGGAGGTTAAAGTGTTAAAGAGATTAGCGATGAGAGGATTATCCACTTTTGGGGTTTTGATGAATGATAGTATGGAAAAGGAGTCAGAATGGATGATGAATCTTTTTGAGTTGCTTTTCAAGATAATTTTAAGAGCCAATTGGCAGGTTTTGGCAGTGAAGATGGAGACTTCTTTTGGAAGAAATTTTTTGATTGTTTTATCTTTGTCTCAAGTTCCACATCCAGTTCTGTTGCTGTCTTTGGAGCCATTAGTATAGATATGGGAGTAGTTTGGGTACCTATCGTAGATGTTGAAAAGTTTCTCTTGATCAAGGAGTGAGTATTACTTTTGGTGAGTTTAGTAAGGTTGAGTATGACCACTGATTGGTTAAGTAACCAGGGAGGAGAGCTGAGTTGTATGGAATGATGGATGTTAGGGAGGGAGAGTTCTGCTTCTTTCAGTATAGTTTTTATGTGGAAGCCAAAAGGTTTTATTGACTTTTCTCTTTTATTAAAAAGCGGTTCATATTTTGGATTGAAGATTTAGTTATGAGCCGGATTAGTAGGAAGAGACTTTATTTTAGTGTAGTATTGGAGGCATAATTCTTGGAATCTGAGGTGGTTTATGAGCTTCTGTGTATAAGCTCTCCACTGGTGATGTTCTGAAGTCTCAGACCTTTGAGGTGGATTGTGTTAAGGGGTTTTTTTTGTACAAAGTCCCGGTGGATCTATACACAAAACTGCCATAATCAATCTTGGATTGAATCAGGGTTTTGTAGAGTTTCAGGAGAGTGTGCTGATCAGCACCCCATGCTGTGTGAGCAATTATACGGAGGAAATTTAGAGCTTTATTACATTTGTCTTTCACATACTGCAAGTGGGGTATGAATGCTGTTTTTTTATTGAAAACTAGTCCGAGGAATTTAAATTGGTCTGTAACAGGATGGAGTTGTAGTCTGTTCCGTCTACCTTGAGTGTAGAGTCATTATGCCTTTTTCTTAACTGACAAAAATGTATACATCGAATTTTGCTTTTAGAGATCTAAAAACCATTTGTCCTTACCTACTGATTGATTTTCTGGATGCATTGTTGCAGTTAACACTCAGCTGTGCACATGTATTTGGATCTACATGGTGCCCTCAATAAGTTTCCAGACTTTTTTTGTACAGGCATTTAAAATTGTCATAGACTCTTGAAAATTCAGTATGTTATTGCTATACATCTTATGAGATGACTGACCAATTTTTATGATTTCACATTCAAATAAACAGCTACAGCAGCAATTGGAATACACCTGATTAAAGCCTAATTGTCACAGCTGGTGAATTTCAAAAATGCAATCTGGACGTGAGGACACTTAGAAGAATGATATGCAATAAAATTCTGTTTTAAACTTGGAAAAAATGCCACAGAAACATATGGAATGCTTCAGACTGCTTTTGGAGCATCTTGCATGACTCAAGCATCAGTTTTTGAGTGGCATAAGAGATTCAAGGAAGGCAGAGAGTCTGTGAGGGATGATGAGAGGTGTGGGAGGAGTACAGAAGTCAATATACCAGAGTTGATTGGCCAAATGGTTAGAGTTAGGGTTACTATGTTGAGGTTTTAAGGGAGTTCAGGTGGAGATTCCGTCGGAAGAGGCCAGCACTCTTCAAATTGGGTCAGTGGCATTTCCACCAGGACAATGCACCAGTCTACAACTCCATCCTTGTCACAAACTATTTGACCAAGATGGGCATCAAGACAGTTCCTCACCCTCCCTATAGTCCAGACCTTGCTCTCTCTGACTTTTGGTTATTCCCTAAGCTCAGAGGCTGTCGTTATGAGACAACTGAGGAGATGAAAGAGGCTGTGACAAAGGTCATTGACACGCTCACACAAGAGGACCTCCAGAAGTTGTTGGAATGGTACAACAAGTGCACTACAGCCAAAAGAGATTATTTTGAAGGGGACTAGAGTTTCATGTGTGTACTATCAATAAAAGTGCCCATACGAAAAAAGTCTGGAAACTTATTTAATGATCCTCGTAGAAGTGATACAGAATTTGGCAGCATAGAAATAGCCATCAATTCCAGAATTGAAGCACTTCATAATGTTAATTTTTAGATTGAATAGGGTCACTGACAAAATAATCCTTTGAGAGAGTCCCTCTTCTTGCTTGTGGGAGTTAGAAAAGGTTGATCCAACTCGAACTTGGAATTTCCTGTCTGAGAGAAAACTCTTGATGAAATTGGGCAAGCTGCCTTGCAGCCCCAGGCTATGTAGGTCTTTCATAATACCAAATTTCTATGTGGCCTCATAAGCCTTCTCTAGATCAAAGAAGACTGCTATAAGATGTTGTTTAAGGATGTTTGCCTCTTTTATGGAGGTTTCCAGTTTGACAACATGATCTATGGTAGATCTTTACTTTCTGACTTTGCATTGAGAATTGGTGATTAGGTTCATGGATTCCATAAATCAAACCAACCTTTTATTAACCATATACTCCATGGTTTTGCAAAGGCAGCTTGTTAATGCTATTGGGCAGTAGTTAGTTGGATTTGCTTGGCTTTGGTATAGAAATGATTGTTGCTATTTTCCATAATTTTGGGAATCTACTATTTATCATTAAATATTGTCAAAAGGTAGTTCAGTGATATTTTTAGTAGATATTTTAAAAACTCATTGTGAATTTCATCTGGGTTGACTTTTGTATTGTATGATTTTAGATGTCTTCTTTTAGTTCTACTAGTGTAAAAAGTTTATTGTAGTTTTCAGAATTATTGAACTTGAAATTGAGTTTATGTTTCTCTGCGTTGGTTTTGAAGGTAAGGAATTGTTGATTGGAGTTGTTGAGAGATGAGTTTGCTGAAAAAGTCTCAGCTAATGTGTCTGCTATGTCTTTCTTGGTAGTTGCTTCTGTGTTATTTTTCATGAGTTGTTTGAGAGCGGTTGGGTTTTTCAGAGATTTTTCTAATCATCCCTCAAATTATGTTTGCTCTGGTGGAGGAGCCAAGTTGGTTGACATAATTCTGCCAATTTCTTTTCTTGGCTTCCTTTATGGCTTTTCATGGTTTTGCCTTGAGGAGTTTGAAGGGGTTTAGATTGATAGGAAGTGGCTTTGTCGTAAAATTTTTGTAAGGCAGTCTTACACAGGTGGATTGCTATTTAGCAGTCATCGTTAAACCAGAGATTGTTGTTTGTTTCAGGCTGAGGTTTTTGCAATGGTTTCCTTTGTTATTGAAATTAGGGTTTCAGTGTAGTGCTTTGCTAGGTCTATGACATTTGAGCCTTGTATCAATTTTTGTTTGCAGAGGGTTTTAAAAGCTTCTCAGTTTGCTTTATTTATTTTCTAACGAGGAAATTTATCCTCATGGAGAGGTTGTAGACTTTTGGGAATGATAGGGAAGTAGTCACTGCTACAGAGATCATTACAGTCCTTCCATTTATAGTCCATGTAGCTTATGGGATCACATCAGGTTAAATCAATAGATGAGGGGGAACCTGTAAATGTGTTAAAGTAGGTATTTGATTAGTTGTTTAGGATGCACAGTTTATTAGTATTGATAACTTTCTCAAAGTCTTTGACTTTTTATTGGTTTTCTGGCACCCCATGCAGTGTTATGACTGGTTAGGTCATCCAGCAATAGGTGGGGTTTAGGGATTTATTCTATCAGGTTGTTTATTTTAGTTTCGTTTATGGGGGCGTGTAAATGGAGTAGATGTTTATTGGCTTGCGTTGTGTTGCTTTGACAGTGATCATTTGGAGCTCAGTGTCAATGTTGATTTTGTGTTGAGGTATGTCTTTCCTAACCAGGATTGAGACACCTCCAGAGGCTCTATTTCCATCTTTCTTAATATGATTGTATAGTTGGTAGTGTTTGAAGTTAATAGGATTTGTTTCTTTGCAGAATGTTTCTTGAAGGCAGACCATTTTGGGGTTCTGGCTAGTTGAAAGATGTTGTAGTTTTTCATGATTGGCCTGGATTCCTCTGCAGTTCCACTGTATGAGGGTTGAACAATGAATTTTGCTTGAATTGGTGGTGTTTATTGAGTTGGATTGGGATTATTTTTCTTTGGTTTGCTTTTGGTGCTATTAGGCTCTTCTTTCTCCTTTCTTTCTAAAAATTTGTTTGTAACATCTATTATTGCTGTTGGAGGATCTGTGGTTTGATTTGGGAGGGTTGGCACCTTCAGTCATTCCCATCCAGATGATATTAGATCATCATATGCTTTGGATTGCGGGAATGTTCTATTTCATTTTTATTATTTGGCCCAAGGTTGTCTTGTTTAGAAGTAGGTGGATGGACTGGAGATCTGTGTGAGCTTTGTTTTGTAAGTGATTTTCTTTTTTTAGAAGTGGTTTGAGTTTGAGCAGTAGATTTTACATGTTTTTCCTTTGATTATTTAATTCGATTTTTCTAAGTTTGATGTGACTGCTTTTCACTGAGTTTATGCTTCTTTTTGCTGAAATTTAACCAAATGTAGGTTTTTCATATTACTCCTGGAACTTTGGTCAATCATTTGGTCCTAATTGGAACAGCTTCTACACCAGAGCTCTGTATTTGTTCTCTTGCTTTCTTTGTCTGATTGGATCCACTCTCCATGCAACAAAGGCATGAATTTTCATTCCCATATAAGACTCAACTATTTTCTTAGTTTCCAAAGTCATATTTCTCTTATGCTTCAACTCTAATATTTCTTTCTCCTTTTTAAAAAATGTCACAAGATCTTGAGTAAGTCAGATGGTCTTTAATTTCATTTGAGCAATCTTCCTCTGTATAGTTCAGGTCTTTTTTGTTGCACTTTGCACACGTCTGTCATCCTCTGCAACCTTCCCTGTGGTGTCCATATTTTGAACATTTGAAGCACCTCAGGGGTGCTAAAATATATTGTCAAACACTATTGAGACAATACTTAATTTTCACTTCCTTGGGAATATAGGGCTGATTAAATGTCAGGATGTATATGTTGGTCTGGATTTGTTCTTCACTTTTTCTAATAGTAATTCTTTTGATGTTTTTCACTCCCTGCCATCTCCTCCGCAGTGGACAAGTCCCTACTTCTAACAACTCCTTTAGACATGTTTAATCTTTCATGGAGATATGCTTTGCATTTGATCATGTGGAAGGTCTTCATCTTGAGGATGTTTTCAGCCTGCCACTGGCAGTCTACCTTAACAAGCAAGTTTCCATTCCACGTTTTTTTTGGTAGCTCTCATTGCAATAATCTTTTCTATTAGGAAAGGGGGAGAATTTAGCCAAGCAAACCTCCTTCAAAGATTCAATGATCATAATTCTTGGCAAGTCTGCCACCTCATTCTCCGAGTCTGATTCTGATAGATTTCTTTTGTTTTTTATTAGTACATCCTATAAGTGATGTTTATTTTTTCACTGACCCTGTGCTCCACCACCCATCAAAGACCCTGTGCTCCACCACCCATCAAACTTGTGTTGGGAATATACCAAGGGGAAAACCCATTCACCTTAGTTGAGACGGGGATACAGTACCACTATACTTAACTCCGAAATGAAACCCTAAGCCCCTTGTCAATTTCAGGTTTTTTGTAAATGATATTGAATGCTTTGAAATTTAACAATGGTCAAGGGCTTATTCTCTCAACACAACTGACTCTCACCCATCGCCTTCTACCACCTAAAAGATAAAGGTTGGGAAATTGCTGCAAGTGCAGATTGACGTATATAGTCAGGGCAAAACATATAGGTGCTTGACGCAACCAGCCAGATTGGGTCGGTCAGTCTGAGTGCCTAGTAAGGGCCAAAGTGGTGTGTTGCAAGTCACTTGACCACACAGTTGCCGGATCAAGCACTGCTCCAATACCGGGATCCCATCATCACCTACAGTCAACAGGTAGCCTCATTGGGGGTATCTCACCCCTTTGCAGAGGTGCAGTCAGTGTATTACACAGTCCAAGCCAACAAGGTGACTCATGGGTGTGATAAACACCATTTGGTAGTACATTTAATAAACATTGAACATAGATCATGCATATTAACATGTTAATTTTGCCGCTTGGCATTTGTGTCAGGCTGTTTGTGTGATAATATTAACAGTTCATATTCCAGAGAGCCTACATCCTTGCCTGAAAGAGGTATAAACTGGGTTGTTTGCCTGATGCACCTACTTTGGGGGGGGGCATGATTCCTGCAGGGCACTCCACATTAATCCAACCTTGGTTATGGTTTCTTTGTTTAATGGCATATCAACCTTTGTGGGTTATTTAATACCAAAGCCATCCTTGTAGAAGAACAGTAGTGACACTACTCAAACCATAGCTGGAAGGATAAGGGAGTTTTTCCAAGGGCATTAGTCCAAATGTGGATGCAACAGTGTAACTGGAATTTGAACTTACCCATGACAAGGCCACAGTCCTTTCACTGTAACTACTACACCACAGGGACTCTCAATCTAACCTTGTGTTACATCTCAATATGATTAAGGGTTGGTTAGATACCTGCATATAATTGATTTAGCATGATATTGATAGATTGGATGTAGAAAAATGCACAGAAATTTGCATTAATTGGTTTGCTTTCTTTTTTTAATGGTGTGACGCGAAATTGACTAAAATCCCAAAACGGGACTTTATTTTCGCATGTGTGAAGACGGGGCAGGTTGGCACTTGATCCCCTACAGAATAAGTCCTCGTTCAGAGTTTTTCTCTCAGGCATATAAGAACTGGCATATTACGTGAGGGATCAATTTTTAGAGCCAGACTGACCGCCGCTGGCAAGGGGTTCCAAATTTCACACTATCACACACCCACCAGGCCGCTAAACTTCCTTCCCCTCGACTATGGAAGAATATGGACCTATAGGTCTTAGTTGTAATAATATTATATTGTAGTAGTCGGCAACTCCGGTTTCCCATGTGATATTTTAGGAATTAATAGGACAATTCTAAGCAAGATAACATAAGGCGAATAGAAGCTAAAAAGGAAGCATGAAATAATAACATAGACCACATGGTAACATAAAAGTACATGAATTCCTTTACTACAGTTACATACACTTTCAAAGTGTCAAAACATATAATAATTGGACAGTCCAAGAATATAAATGTCTTTTCTTGACTTCTGTTTTTCTTCAAATTGAGAGAGAGAGAGTGGTATACAAAATTTGGGTATAAAGGAAAATGGCCCCAAAGTTACTTATCTTATTTTTCGACGGGGTTCCACTGGAGAATCTTTCTTCTTTCACGGGCTAATAGACTTTGTTCTGTTTTTTTTTTTATACTGGCTTGAAGAACCTGGGGTCCTTCGTGTTTCAGTAATTCTTTTGTCTTCCACCCAGAGTAAAATGGCTATGGTTCGTCTGCCCGCTACCAACCC
Source organism: Sepioteuthis lessoniana (assembly GCA_963585895.1). Taxonomy (NCBI): domain Eukaryota; kingdom Metazoa; phylum Mollusca; class Cephalopoda; order Myopsida; family Loliginidae; genus Sepioteuthis; species Sepioteuthis lessoniana. The sequence goes on along the minus strand of CAUZXS010003856.1, from coordinate 30,017 downwards.
TGCTCAAAAACTAATCTTTCTTATCCTTTACTTCCGCTGAGGGGAAGGGAGCCCCACTTCCGTTTTGGGGTCCCAGCCAATCATTTGGCTTCTCTCTCTTTCCCCTTCCGGTGTCCGGCGACCTGAGGTTACTAAGTACCAACACCTGTTGATACCCCTCTGTGACCTACATTCTTCCTTAACAGTCACTTTTTTTGACGGCTAGATACTGTTAATTCAAACACGGGGAGTAGTAATTTTATCTCCCTCCTCCCAGTGGGATATCGCGTGACAATGGGCTATAAACCTTCATGGGTTATTTAATGTTAAAGCCATTCTTGCAGAAGAACAGCAGAGGTGCTATTTAACCTATAACTGGGGTAATCAGAAGAGTTCTTACCTTTCCCAAGAGTATTAGCCTGAAAGTGAATGTAATAGCATGACTGGAGTTTACTATGATATCACAGAAGTATGTGGTCCAGTATTTTATCCAAAATGCCACAGAGCCCCATTCCACCCCCACTTTGCATTAAAGTGAGGGTTATGGAAACTAACACTGAAGAAAGTCAGGACACTAAATAAGGAATTACTTTTGTGAAAAATATTATCAAAGTTTTAAATGAGCAAAATATTATAGTCTACAGTTTTCTGTTTAATTCATTCAATTTATTTCATTGTGCATATACACAAGTCAGCAGGAAAGTTCATAGGCTGACCAAGATACTCTCATTGAAGGTGATCAAAGGAGGTTTATTTTTCAATATAGACCTCCTTGTGGTCCACATACTTCTTTAATCAGTGTTGCAGTGCTTGGATCCCATTGGTAAAAAAAAAAAAAAAATCAACAGCAGATATGACATCAGCCTATGAACTTTTCAGCTAACCTTCATAGAATTAAATATTGTATATTATTTGCATATACTAATCAAAGAGGGAAATTTTCATGGGTTCTGCTAGTTTTTATTAAGTAATTGAAAAAATCTCACCAATCACAAAGGCTTCTTTGAGCTGTCCCTGAGAATCATACCAAGGAGGACGTCCAGCTGTGTATAACGTACGTGTAGCAGTTTGCACCACACGGTCACTAGTTGATGATGAGCTTATGGTACGGACTCGTTTCATACGGGTTTTTAATGGACTTTTTGTCAACTTGTTGGGGGATAATGGCTGGCCAGCAGTCAGTTCATCATGACATGGTCTCACTACCACACCAGTCTCCTCACCACTCCCACTAAAAAAAAGAGAAAATATTTTTTAAATACTTTAGATACATTGAATAATTTTGTGTGCTGAATGCCATATTTTTTCAATAATCCAAATTCTTGATGTAATGAAGATAACAATGAAACTCAAAAAGTGCAGTAGTTTTCAAACTCTTTGAAGCCAGGATCCTTTTCTATTTCAAGGTTTATCTTAAGGATCTTCATATAAATAAAAATGAAATCTTGTAGACCCCATATAAATAAAAATGTAGTTCATCAAAAATATTTCAGGAAAATCACAATATTTGTTCTGAGTAATGACACTTATGGAGAGGAATGTGCTTGCCTTGTCTGGTACAAATTGTCAATTCTTGGGGATATTTTTGGCAGATTACAGCAGTTGACTGTTGGATGTCATAGGATTGGATTTACATGTGAATGAAACTTGAACTTTAAAACTTATCAATTTAAACATTTGACTTGGCACATTTTCATAAATAGTTTTCAATTTTTGTTTTTTCTTGAAGATGTCATTAAGCAGGAAGATCTGTTTAAAAAGTAATAATATATATATATTATATAAAACGAATAATATAAAAACAAGATCATTTTATACACTATTTGTTATTGGGTATTCAACACTTTTATTTTTCCCTACTACAGCAAATTCACAGAAGAATGGTAGCACAGAAGAGAGGCATTTTTCATTTTTAGGAACCTTTAAAAAATTACAACTAAGTTCCCTCCCATCACAATTTCACGTGGTGCTTATTCAAAATTGACTACCAATGAAAATTTACATTCATTTTGTTTTAATGAAAAAAAAAAATTATTTCATATAATAAAAAAAAAAAAATTAAATTTACCATCCAAATAAGCATAAGCATTTTTTTTACTGAATAGTTAATTCCCCAAATTAGGAATTGGCCATAATACAATACCTTTGTTAAGGGAAGGAAATATGGCAGATGGTTGAATTGTAACTAGTTACTTTGGGGATTTAATTATCAATAAAAAAAATGAAGCAAATGAAAAAAACTTATTCTTTTTTGCATGAATTATATTGCTACATAATTTTTTTGTACATTTTACTGCAGAAGTAATGAAAATTTTCATGAGTAGTCTATTCTGGACACACAACAATTTTGTTCAGAGATAATTCAGTATCTCAAATTATGAATAATGATTTCTTTATATTTTCTAAATATATAAATTCTAGTTAATATGCCACTTCTTATTGAATGAAAGCCAAGCAGAACTTAAAGAGGAAAGGGAAATTCTCTAACAACTTCAATAGTTAAAAAAAAGAAATCATTTAATTCCAATGAAATGGTGTTAGGGTTTTTTTTTAAATAAAATTTCATAACAAATATATAATTAAAAAGAAAAGAAAAGAAAAAAAGAGCTGTTTCTAGTTTTTATTTGTTCATTCTTAACCAGGTTTTTATTTTAAGGTTGAATTTGAACTTTCAATTAATTGGCATAGACATATCAATAAGAAGGTGCGTTTTTCTTTTATAATCCTAAACCACTATATCTGGGTAACTGTACACTAAGTGGTCAGTTGATTCAGTTTTTGTCTACATAATCAACATACTGGGTTAATCCATCTTTTCTAATGTTTGTCACTTGTTTATGTTTCTAGTTGGTAGTTTCTGGTTTTGTGCTGCAATTATTAACCAATCTGTTTCTGCTTTCAGTCCAGCACTTTTAACCATTGATTAGTCTTTACTTGTATCATCATTTCTAAATCTTTGTAAGCATTGTTTGTATAGGAGTTTTTGTTCCCAAGCTTTTTAAATTGATTCAGTCCTTGTATTTTTGCTTCTTTATGTTTTTGCAGCCTCTTTTTCTTCATCTTTATGTCTATTCTTTTTGGTGTAAGGTCAAGTTGTTTAGCAAATCTAGTGCTTTCTTTATTAAGTGAGCATTTTTTTCTTTTGCTTCTTGTGTGTTTACTAACGGTAGCATCCAATTTGTTTTAGTGTCTTTAATTCTATAGTGGTTGTTTTGTTGATCCATTCTAGTTGGATTAATCTTATTTCACCATTTTCTCTTTTGACATAAGTGATTCAATCTTTGGTAGTTATAAGTTTTCTAACTTAAGTATTCATCTTTTATTTTTGCTAATGTTTGGTTTATTATGTTAAAACTGTATATCACAAATGGTGTATTGCCAGGGTGTTAATAGCTATAACTTTATTTTTTGCATTCATTTCTGTTTTTGATATGGCTTTTATTCTCCTATAGAATTCTTTTATTTTTTTCTTTATTTATAGTGTGATTGATATCATTTGCTCCATTAATCCTTGAATAGGCTTTATCACGTTCTAACTGCAATTTCCACATTTATATCAAGAGTAATTACTAGTGTCCATTTCTTAAATGTAAATTTTGCACATTTGTCCAGCCTGAATTGCATCCCAGTATCATCACTATCTTTTTACAAGTGTTTAGTTGACCTAAATCATCATCATCATTTTTTGCATATAACTTTAAATTGTCCATATAGAATAGGTGGTCTATTTTTCCTAGAGGCAGTCTTATATCCATTGTCTGTGTTAAAGATCTATACAGAGAGAGGTTTTAGAGTTATATAAAAATGAGGAGAAAGTGAGTCTCCTTGGGAGATTCCATTGTTAATGATGAGATTCTTAGTTTTTAGCTTGCCTTTTTCATGTATTACTATGAGGTTAGTATGCTACCTTTTCATATTGTATTTTAGGAATGTTATTATAACTGCAGATATCTTTAAAATGTTTAGCGCTTTTAGAATCCATTTGTGAGGTATGCTATCCAAAGCTTTTTTGTAGTTAATCCACTCCATACTTAAGTTTTTCTGTTTGGACTGATAATTCTCCATGATCATTTTGTTTAAGAGGAGCTAATCTTTACAGCCTTATTCTTTTGTGCATCTTTTTGTTTTAAAGGAAAAAAGTCATTCTGTAATTTTAGCTATTCTCTCTTTTAGAATCAAGGTTATAATTTTATATGTTGTAGGAAATCATGCAATTGGTTGGTATTTTTTGTGTTTGTTCTTTTGTTTTTGTTAATATGTTACTTCTTTTGTGAGCCAATCAAGCATTTCGTAAGGTTCTTTAATGATTTCTGAGATAAGTTTCATCATTAATTGATGTGAGGAAAATAGGTGATGGAGCCTAAAGTTTGTTATTTTGTCTTTTCCAAGTGACTTCTATTTATGTGTGCATTTAAGTGTATTTATAATCTCTCCTATTGTAATACCTTCAATACATTTGTGGTTCATTATTTTTACAAGTATCTTTTATATGTTCAATCCACATTGCTTTTTATCATTTGATTACTTATGGCTCCATATATTACTGCAAAATTATTATCATGAGGGTTTTCCTAACATTCATCTCTTTTCTTATTTCTTGATAAATTTTTGGGGTTGTCTTGAAATATTATTACAATATGATCTTCATTTTTAAGTTAAGAGTTTATCTGGCTTTATATTTTGATAACATTTTTTAAATTTTAAATCTTAAATTTCTTTTTTTTACCAAGATGAACTAGTCTATTTTTATGTTTTAACATGCTTATTCTGTCATATTTAAAAAAGAATTATTCTTCAAATTATACACTTCAAACAATTTAGTATGATAAACTACTACTAATTTAAAATTATTTAAAATTCCATGAAATTATTTTTCCTGGAATAATTCTGTGGTATAAGTAAAGGTTTTGTTTATATATGTTGGCCTTAAAAACAGCATTGAACCACAATATAACAATCTTCTCCAAAAATCCTAATATTTTCTTTTCTTAGCAAAGCATTCAGAAAAGTGATAACTCTATTTAATAAAAGTAGGAAGCAAATTCATGGCCAATCATGCAAAAACAACAAGCAATTTGAATAACATAGTAAAGAAAAATATAAAAATGAATAGTCTTATCAATTTCAAAGTCAGCCTTGTACAGGCTAATAAATTAGTTTTGAAACCATCTCATGTCAGCATGCCCTTATGAGTCAACAGCTGCATTATCTTGGAAAAGCTAAGCAATCCATGTACACAGCCTTGTTGCTAGGCTCTAATATTTATTATTGATCAATTCAGTAACCATTTCAAAATGGCTGCTTTAGTATTAGGTTAAATAAAATTGTAGAAATATTACAGAAAGAAATCTCAAATATATTTGTAGAGTTCCAGATAATTATTAATCTACAGCATGTTTGAAAAGTCAACTTAAAAATCAAATATTTCTTTGTTAATTATTCATGGAAAAAGGGGGTACCGTTCTTAACCAAACTCTAAATTATTATTACAAGAGAAGCATAGATGCTCCTCCCTCCCTATATGCACTTAGATCCTCTCTTTCTCCTGATCATGTGTCAACCTGCTAAGAGGGAATACATCTTGTTGCCTGGTCTTAAAAAAAGATGGGCTGAGAAACTCAATTTGCATAACAAAATCAAATATCTATTTGAAATATTTTATTAATTTGGGTGGTTTTTAAAGGTATGTGAGGTTTCTGAATGAACCAGAAGCCATCTTCAGTATGCCATGATGCAGTGTAAACAAGGCAGTAACCCATAGTAAATAAATGATAAAAACAAATAAAATGTCCTTTAAATTAAGAATAATTATTCCAAACTTAAAAAAGTGACTATGTTCTTTATTTTTAATGAAAATCTTACTACCCATATTTTATATTGGTAAGTACTGCTAATTTGGATAATCATTGAGATAAATTGTAGTAAATTCATTTCTCTCATATTATTAATACTAGCAATGCTTACTTGTATGACATCAGATTTAAGATAGCCACTGATGTTCATTAAGTACTTGGTGTTAAAATCTCTTTATTTATGACCAACATGTATCTCATTTTCAAAATCTATCACAAACATTTTTATAATGAAATAACCTTGTGATGTATTTGTTTGATAAAAAAATTCCAATAGTCTGTGTTCATAGAGTTACTAAGGTGTCTATTTTTTTATGAAAAAATTATTTTTGCTCTTCATGAAAATGACCATCCTTCCTTTAAGAAATATCTAAGAGGGTGAAAAGGCTCTAAAGTAGAGGCTTGATATACAATGTATATATAATCCTAAATTGGACTCTGACTTTGAGCCTATCTTTATGACAGTGGATGAGATAAAATAGATAAATTGTTATTTTCCTATTCTATCTGTTAAAGAAATTGTCACTTAGAACCTTGAAAATGTCATCAGTTCTCTTTGAATGTTTGGCAGCTAATTGCAAATCAGTATTTACTTTTGGGAATATTTAGTTTTGTTGGTATAGAAAGTAGTTTCATTTTGAAGAGTTTTAAAAAATAAAAATTATTTAATCTTGGCCAAATAAAAGATTAAAATTTTTTTTCAAGAATGGCTCTAATAATTCCTGAATATCTGGTTAAAATCTGGTCAAACATTGTAGAACATTTGTTTCCGGGTTGATAATGTAGGTCAGTCTTGCAAACATTTGAAATATAAGACAATGGCTAAGACAAGGAGAACAAAGACAAAGTGGTTAGGTCCAAATGGTCAAATTTTTATTTTAGCAAATAACAATAAAAGTTGTTCAAAAAGATTAAAAGGATTGAAAAAGTTCTTGCCTGGTTATATTAACCATAGGCTGGTTGATGATAAGCAGACTTTGTCAAGGTTGGTAGGACAAGTAAACAGTTAAGTAAAGAAGTTGTAAATAGTCCTGCTTAGTGATCTGTTGGCTGGCTGAAGGTAACTGAACTTTATCAAGGTTGGTGAGACAAGTTGTCTGTTGTTTACAGCAAAAAGTAGACTTGACTGTCAAATAGTTCTTGATTACGCAGAGTAAGAATGTTGCATGAACTGGGTTGCCAGTGGTTGATAGAATAGCTATGCAGTCTAGGAGTAATTGTGGCTAGGTAGCCAGCAGATGGCCTAAGAGTTTGATGCGTTGGATAGCTGAGGCAATGGTTGACGGGTAGCTGACTCATGGTTTGGTCAGTGTTAGCTGTGTGTGGGCTGAGGAAGTTGGATTCAGCTATGTTGGCAAATGCTGGCTGGAAGATTGCCTGGACTGTGGCAGTGGTTGTTGGCTGGCTAAGCTAGTAGTCAGTTTGGACTGGGTTGGCTTGGTGAGCTGTTGGGAAGTTGGCCTAGACTGTATCAGCTGCTGGGAAGTCATTGGTCCGGTCCAGTGAGTAATCTACTCCAATAACTAAGTAGATGGTTTGTCCTAAAAAGGACAGTTGTAGTAGCAGGCAGGAGCTATGTAGTGTGGCTGGAACAGATACTACACTATGATTCAGATGAAGTATGATTTTAGTTGAGACAGTGAGACAACAGCATAGAGTTTGATAAACTTCTGGTTTGAATAAAAGGAGTAGCTCTTTTGTTATGCTTAGGTATTCCCACACTTGTATATTTAAAGGTTAAAAATACATTTTGAAGTAATTATCTTTTTTCATATTAATAACATTTCCAAAGAAAGTCACATTTTCATATCTTAAATCTTGTCTATATTTGTATTTTTCAAATATTGTGTACGTTGTAAACTTTTATGTCTATTCTCTTTCAGTAGTCTTTCTTTGTCAATTATAAATGTTAAATGAATATCTGCTTTTCCCTTTTTTTCTTTGTTATATCACAGAAGAAGCAAAAAATAACTAAATCATTCTCTCAAAGAAAACAAAGATACAATCACTATAGACAACAATAACTGCTTTTCTCATTTTCTCTTTAAAACAAAATTATTTATTCATAAGGCAATCAAAAAGTTTCATTTTTTTAAAGCTTTAGTTATTATCTATGACAAATCAATATTTATTCCCACTAAAACTTTCTTTGTATCCTAAATTACTATTTCTTGTACATGTATATTGTAAATGCTGATGTGCATTCTCTTTTCACTCTTTGGTAATTATAATCAATACATAGTTTTGTTACCTAAATGTACATTTGCCTTTCATATATTCGTTCTTCAGGTGTATTTTTATGATGTTTCACAAACACAAAGATAAAAGCTACACAATCTCTCAAAGAAAATAAACATCAACATTGTCAATAATATTTCTTTAGCCTAACTTTTCTTCTTGCAAACATATATATATATATATATATATATATATATATATATATATATATATAGTGCAAAAGGTAAATTGTGATGTAACAAGGTAATTTCTTTAAGAAGAGTACAGTTAGTTTGAATTCAAAGTTTCCTTTCTCCTAGACTGGTTGCCATACCCGGGCATAAGAGCCTAGTCTACTCTACTATTTACCAATAGTCAGAGGGAGAAGAGATGGATTTCTGTCTTTCCTAAGTACATTAGCTCAAAGTGAAATGCAAACAGCCTCAATCAGAATTTGAACTCGGGTTGCCAAGTCCATTTCCTTTATACCATGAACATATGCGTGTGCATATGTGTCTATATATGTGTAGGTTGGTTAGTTGTATTTTATGGTATATCAACCCTTGTAGGTTATTTAATGCCAAATTTTGTATATATATATATATATATATATATATATATTAGATATATGATTTGTAAATGAATGTTTTGTTGGCAACATTCTGTTGCACACAGTTGTTAATTTGTTAGCACACAATTAAATGGTTTCAAGTATTGCTACCTAATAGTAATGATTCTTTGGTTTGAGTGTGGGTCATGGTAATCTTTCAATGACTGTTTTTATTCTCATCTATAGAAGCCACCCTTATAGATGAGCAGCAGTAGTTCCCCGATCAAACTATTTGATCCTGGCTGTTGAACCATAGGATTCATACGCCCAAGACTGGATTAGGCATTGTACTGAACTGTCAGAGGGTTTATCTGCTCGTCTTTACGTCTACCATGCTGCTTCCCATGGCTTTCATAAAAAATTTTTTTTCCTTTCTCCCCCCCACTTCAGTCAATATTAATTTTTAACTTCGTTAAAGTCCACAATTACTTTCTTTTTAAATTTCATCAAAGTCCTTATTTATGGTTCTTTGTATCCTTATAGGCATTCTATTTTATGCTTACTTAGGTTTTCAGTTTCTAATAAAGTCCAATAGTATTAACCTCTCTTGGCCAGGTTCAAATGCAACTTAGGATTACAGTAAATGTCTTAGCATTTAAAGCACAGATTGTATACAGAAGTGATTTTACAAATAAAATCATTTGTGCATTATTAAATGACAATGTAGTAAAAACAATAAATTACTAACCATTTTTTAAAACTCTGCCCATCTTGGAGTGGATTTGCTAGTATCTTTGAAGTATGGTTAACACCTTCCCTGTCCTCTAAGCTTCTGAACTTTCTTTCAGATATACATGTTTCTGCTACTTGAGGAGGAGGATGGGTCATTTACTAGTTCATTTCCCCCAACCACCTTTTTTTCCTTCTTTTTCTCTAAGTATTTTGACATTACCATGAAATTCCAAATATTTTACTAACTTGGGCTTACAATTTCTAATAAAGTCCAATAGTATTACCCTCTCTAGGCCAGGTTCAAATGCTGTATGGATGCACTAAATGGACACTAACTAAACGTATGGAGAAAAAGCTTGACGGCAACTACACAAGAATGCTGTGCGCAATATTGAACAAGTCCTGGAGGCAGCACCTCACAAAGCAGTAGGTGTATGGCTACTTACCAACCATCACAAAAAACTATCCAAGTTAGATGAACCAGACATGCGAGACACTGCGGGAGAAGTAGGGACGAACTCATGAGCGATGTACTCCTGTGGATGAGCAAAGGCAGGATGACCAGCCTTCACATGGATGAGCAAAGGCAGGATGACCAGCTAGAAGCTATATACAACAGCTCTGTGCTGATACGGGATGTGACCTTGAGGACCTGCCAGAAACAATGGACAATAGAGGTGGTGGGATATCCGTGCTGATAGCATGACATGATGATGATGAGTAATGATTCTATTTAACATTATTCATTTGTTTGCACACAGGTACAGGGTTACAAGTAAAGAAAATGATTGAAGAGTTCTAATTGACCCACAGATAGGAACCTACCAGGTACTACCACCCTGGATCAGAGTGGATTTGGGAATAATGGCAATGAAGAGGTACTCCACATTTCCTAAAGTTCCAAGACTGGATCTTTACCATCAGATAGTTTAGTGTCATATCCAGGACACTCAATGGATTAGTCTTACTCCTTTGCAGAGATGCCGTCCCAGATGACAGGGTAGATTTGGGTGTGTGTGTATATATATACATATATATACACACGAATATATATATATAAAAATGTGTTTATATATATATATATATACACACACACACACACGCACAAGTATATATATAAAAATGTGTTTATTTATATATATATATATATATATATACACACACAGAGGATGTGATGAGTAGATTGTTGTCATTTTAAATTTATTAATTTTGTGCATGCACTTAGTTTGTTTCAGGAGTTTTCTACAGTGCAGCAAATCATAGTAAGTTGGGCACTGTCTATGAGGAAAGCAGCATCATGATAATTCACTCCTCCAGAAATTTGGAAACATTGGAATTCTCCAATATGAAGACTTAACAGTGTTTGGATGTCAATCTGAAGACAACGTAGAGGATTCCAAAAGAGTGGGATGGAGCCATGGTGATTATGAAGGTGCAGTAGCTCAGAAATTCTTAATCTGAGAACTCCCAAATTTGTTGGTGGGATCCAGGCTATGATTGACAATGATCTCAGTAAGTCAATCAGGACCAAAGCCAGGGACATAGGAGTGTCTGAATTTCTTATCAAGCAGGTAGTGCATGAAAACATATATAGACTGTCTTCTAGGTTTTGAGTGTGACTACCTATTGAGTTTTGCAATTCCTTTCTCTCTCCACTCGTTTTTCTTTTTAGGTTGTAAGCACCCACAGATAACTTTTCAAGCCTGCCAAATTGTGGCAAATTTGTTGCTTGTTTTGGCTCATATGAATGTTACAATGGGGAGCAGCAGGTTGGACATGTTTGTTGTGCATATGGCTTTTAAGACCAGAAAGTGAGAGTCAAGAGTTTTCCACATATTTCACAAGTGACATGGTGACTTTGTAGATCTGGTGCTGGTCATTGTTTGCCCTTAAGAACTGATCATTTGTAAGCAGTATACTGAACATGGCTTTTCTCAAAAGATTCTATGTCCACATGAATTAGTTGGCACCATTAACTTCTATCTAGTGACATTTTTAACTCATTGCTGAATTGTTTTAGGCAAATTCTTACAGAGTCCTTAAATCTTTTCATTGGTTTTGATGCTTTTCTCTTCCTTTCACACATTTCACAACCCAACAGTTGCTTTGGCAGACAACTGTCTTCGATTCAAATGATATGACCAGCCCAACAAAGACAACTCTTCACTACCATGAAGTCAATGCTTGGTAGCCCAGCTCCCTTTAATACCCCTGTATCAGGGGTATGCGATTGTTATACAATAGAAAGCATCATTGATAGAAGCATGAAAGTCATTTGTTTGCACATGTTTAAATGGATATACATATATTTTTAAGGGAATAGTTTGTAGGTAAAATCATTTTTAAATGAGTTAGAATAATTTAGTTTGCATACTATTAAGTATCGTTATCGTTCTATACAGTTAAATAGTTTTGATTATTGCTATCTAACACTAAAAATTTTATTTAAAATTTATCATTTGTTTGCACACAAAGAAGTGGTGACTAGTATTTCTATTGAACACTGTTCATTCATTTGCATATAGTCAAATGGTTCCAAGAATTACTATGTAATACCAATAATTTCTGCATACAGTTAAATGGTTTTAAGTATTTCACATTAATAGTTTTATTTGTACATTATTAAATGATTCCAAGTATTGCGATGTAATACCATTAATTCAATTTAGGTACACAGTTAAAGAGTTTCAAGTATTACTGTTCAACAGTAATAATTGCAATACTCATCTGTTTACACACAGTTAAATGGTTCCAACTATTGTTATGTAATGCTAACAATTCAATTTAATATCAGTCATTTGTCTGTATTATATTATCATTATATAAAAGTCAGCTGTAAATTTCATAGGCTGACCAAGATACTCTTATGGAATATAATAGGCTTATTTTTCAATATAGTCCTTCTTTTGATCCACACACTTCTTCCATCAGTGTTGCAGTATTTGGAACCCATTGGTAAAAAAGACATGACATCAGTCAGTAAACTTTTTAACCCGCCCTCATATATGTACTTTTGTTTTTACAGATCTTTACTCCCAAACCAATTTCATGTACATATCTAAAGACTGACTCCACTATATTATTATTACTATGGCTTACTTTTCCACATCATTACTTTTTAACATATTTTTTGCAACAAGGTTTGCCTATTTTATTTTATTTTTTGCTATATGATATTATACGTGAGAAAATAGATATAAATTTTGAATGATCATTAACTTTTGATATTCATGTAACAAAATTAAAAATTTTTTTTGTTCCTAGCAGAAAGTGTTATTTCCCAGTTGCTTGTGCCTAAATTAAATGGAAAAGTCCAATTTTTACTTTAATCCCAAGTAATGAAATTTTCAAAACATGAAAGATTATGATATTTTGGGATTGATACATGAAAGTGATTTACATTACAATCACTAATCTAAAAGAATTACTCACTTCTAAACATTTTTGTTCATTTTTCTATAACTATTATAAATATATGCAAATTTTGATCTTTGTTTCATTCATGTAAATGAAAGTGTACAAATTTGTCTGTTTCATAAAGAAAATAAGTTAATTTCTGTATTTCATTATCCAAGACACAAAGTTTAAAGGGAATGATGACAATTTTCCATACTTTTACAACTTATGCAATTAAGAAATAACACAGACTATCTAGGAACAAATTTGTCTCGTATAGTGTTATGTAAGACCAATTTTGTTCCTGGATAGTATGTTAAAAAAATTCATCACAATATTTTTTAAATCACACCTTGTACATCTATTTTTGCTAGATTTGTCTTTTATTTTTATCATTTTGTAATGCTGTGGTAGTTTAAAAATACAAATTTGTAAAAATTAAACTTTTAATATATTCATTAAATTTCTCTGGTAAAATTAACAGTACTACAATGATTTATTGACTTTAATGGCATGCCAACTCACCTGGGGTTATTTAATGCCTACAGATTAGGGAATCCCATTCATTATATATTCAAATTTACATTTTTTGGGTAGTTGTTTCTGAAAAAAATTTTTGCACACAGTCCTATTGAATAAACAGATCTATTTGACTCATAAATGGAATCTCAACATGTGCTACCACTCTGGGTCAGAGTGGACCTGGGAGTAATAAGAGAACTACAAGTACATAATTACATGAACAAAGAATAATTAGACAAATATAGACTATAGCAATATAAGATCTTCCATCCCCAAATGCATACATCTACATATAATAATACATATGCATGTAGGTACAAGGGAACATAATGTGATGGATAAATTGTTGCCATTTTAAAATATAAATTTTGAGTATGCACTTTGTTTAAGGTTTTGTCTACTATGAAGCAAACTACAGTCAATTGGACATGTTTATGAGGAAAGCAGCACCAGGATGTAATTCACTCCACCAGAAATTTGGAAACAGCATGACAAAGATTTTACAGTGTTTAGGTGTCAAATCTGAGGACAGTACAGAGGATTCCAAAATAGTGAGATGAAGCCAATGGTGATTATGAAGATACAGTAGCTCAGAAACCTCAATCTGATAGTTCTGATAAGAAAAGAACTCCCAAATTTGTGGTGGAGATCCATGTCATGATTGACAATGATCCCAGCAAGTCAATCAGGTCTATAGCCAGAGACATGTGAGTGAGTTTCTGATCAGTTAGGTCACACAGGAAGACATATGCTATTTCTCATACAAGATGAGAAAAAGTAAATTTTTATCACAAGCCATGAATAACAAAAGCAAAGACTGTGCAGCAAAGCTTCCATTCCAACTGAACATGCTTTGCTTTTTCTTAGAGGAGAAAAACTTTTGTCAAGATCAGATAGTGAACTCACAGAACAATTTACCTGCTCTGGAGTTTGGAATCACTAGAGATGAAAAAATGGCCTCCCACATGACCTCAGACTCAATACAGAGGTCTACATGAGTGTCTAGAGGATGTAGTGCTGATCTGAATTGAGAGCCTACTGGAAGACCTTATATCAGATGAGGACTCTGCACCATGCCACACAAACAGGAGAACCCACTGTTGGGTGTCAAAAAACTTCTGCATCCACATCACCCCTAACATCTGGCTGCCTAATTCTCCAGATTGCAATCCTCTTGATCATTATATGTGACATGTGGTTGAATGATAGACCAATAAAACTCTGTGCAACATCAAATATGAACTGAAGGCAATGATAATAGCATCATTTACTAATTTAAATGAGACGGTCAAGAAAAGCTTACAAGAGATTCAAAACTCACTTGGAGGCTGTGGCTGAAATCAAAGTGGAAAAAAATATGGGTTTTTGCCCAGAAGTTGAACCTTTATATTCATCAGTAGAAGTAGTAGATCCCAGTTGGTTCACCAGGCTGAGCTGGGGTCTCCTCTTTTCTTCTGTCTGCTACAGTTAGGGTCTGCTTGACTTAAGCTGAAAAACTAAGTGACACACACACACACACACACACACACACACACACACACACACACACACACACACACACACACACACACACACCACTCCAAACATTGATCTGAGAAAATCTAAGTGAGAAATAGTTGACTCATAGCTTCTACAATCTTGACTTGGGCTGTATGCTCAGTCATGTATATTCTTGATAAATAAAGTCTTGACCAAGACCAGCAACAAACTTCTTTTTAAAAATCAAACACAACATGGAGTGAAAGATTCTAATAAGTATTTCAGAATTAACAGCTGTCCATGATGAAATGGGTGCTTCTATTTAGGGGGGGGGAGAAAAGGGAAATAACTTCATCAAATCAACAAGAAATCAAACATTTTCTCCATTTCAAACAATAAAATTAAATAAATGAACATAAGAGAATAGGAATTATAACATTTTTGATGAAATGAGAAAGACTTGAAAATGATAGGATGATAATTTAAAAAATAAAAAGCTAAATGTAATTTAGTTTACTAACAGATGTACCAAGCACTTACCAGGTGATTTTTTAAAATTTTTTGTTACACTTAAATGACATAAAAAGAACTATAAAAACTTGCTATATGTGGTTATGTGTTCAAATATATTTTTTCATTTTAAAGCAGACACATATCTAAGTTGAGTTTAACAGACACTGGAGAGAAGAAAATAAAAAACGCATTATATTTTCAAGGTACACTTTTTTCACTTTAATAATCTCTAAGGTATATTTTGTTTTCATCTGAAAGAAAAAAAACCTAAAATACCTTCTCTGGCAAAGTTTTAGTTAAACGTTACAGTTCTCTATTAATCAAAGTTTTATTTGATAACAAACCTGTGAATTTCTGTTTGGCAATATTTTTTTTGTTGCTTGATATTGTTGGTATTATTCTGTTGTAAACCGCAATACTCACAATTTGGCTGATGTACTCTTCAGTCATCTTCAGCACAGATGGCTGATACAGGGGTTAAAGCAGATATTTAGCCATATCTCTACTAAAAATAATGCTCTGATAGTTGGCAAGGGCTTAATGGAAGTCTACTATTAAGGGGAATTAAATGAAATAGACACTTAAAAATAAAATTCCCGATAACTGGGTCCCTGGGATCTAAAACCCTTGTTTTGCACATTTTTCATTAAATGAAATTCATATATTGAATTTTTTTTAAATAAGCTGGGGGATGGAGGGGGGTTGGCAGCAGACTGAATCCCCAAACCACTGTTTTGCCCATTTCCCTAGCTGGTTTACTCTTAATTTTCAAAGTTTGTTCCAGAGAATGATCAATAATGAGCTCTTCCTGGATGCAGTCAGTATTATTACATTCTTCATCACTGTTGGCACATAGTTAAAACAGAAGACTGCATCTTCCCAACAGCTATCAACATGGCTGCAGCTACTTTTACATTCATATACTGTTAAAATGTTGGATAGTGAACTGGCAATCCCTTCTCATGAAGTTGGGACACTATCCCACAGTTCTCTCTTGTTTCTTTACACATGAACAACATTGGATGAAAAGAAAGGACACTATCCCACAATTCTCTCTTGTTTCTTTAACCATGAACAACATTATTGAATGAAAAGATTAGTCATAAGAAGGGTTTTCCCAAATTAGCAGAATTTCAGTCGTTTTCCTATTTTCTATAAAAACATGATTAATTCAGGGTACATATGTTTTGATATTTTACAACATTCAAAAGATGACTGAAGCAGTCTGAAGTGGTACAAGATAATATTTTTGAGGACTGTTGCTTAGAATCTACTTACCAACACAGACAACTTTCTTATAATTGAGTTATTTGATTTTTAACCCTAAAGTTTCTTTGGAGATAAAACTTTTTCTTGTCCTCAAGCAGATGTTGAAGAAACAAAATCACTAAATCAGTGACATTGTGTGTTATTAACTTCTTCTGAGAGAACCTTTTGTTTTTCTTACAAAATGTCTTCATAGAAGACATGGTGCTTCTTTAACTTTTCTGTCAGCCCTGAATCAAGACCAGTTCTTCTGTTGTTCAGCTTTGCAACCTATAAGTTCTTCTGTAACATTATCCTTAGTGTGAAACTGATATACAATGTTGAATTGACAAGCAGCAACACAAAATCAGGTTCTTTTGCAAATCAGTTCTTGCATTTCTTGAAAATAACATACAACTCAATATTGCTTTACTGATTCATTTTGATAACATTGATTACTTGATTATAAACCTAAACACAAGAAAACACAAACTTATCAAATTTGAACTAAATTAAACCGGGACATTGGCCCAGCGGTTAGAGTGTTCGCCAATGGCCCGGGAGACCTGGGTTCAATCCCAGGTCGAGTCATACTAAAGACTTTAAAAATGGAACTTGATACCACCTTGCTTAACACTCAGCATTATAAAGTACGGTTCAAGGGTAAAGTGGAGCAATCCAGGGAATGGAGTAGCGCCCTCCCCTACACCTTGGTGTAGTAGCTATCGAAAAGGGAGCCTTCGGGTCACCCTCGCTAACTTTACTTTTTTAAACTGAATGAAGAAATGAAAGAAGACACAGAGCAATGCAATCTCTTCAGTTAAGTCTAATCAATAAGTTTAAAATATCAGAATACCTTTCAGCAGGGAGTTATCATGATATGGGAGAAGAGAGGAGACATACATATGTAAAGGGGGAAGAATTAATGCTAGTTATACACTGAATCCAATATATGATAAATACATTGTAATATGATTTGGGGGGTGGGGGTGGAGAGACTAATCATGGATGAATTTTGACTAAAAATAGTAGATGATGAATTTTACAATCTAGATCAATTTTTATGTCAAATTAAGTGCTATTAATAAATTCTGCACCATCAAAACCA
The DNA here is from genome assembly GCA_963585895.1 of Sepioteuthis lessoniana. NCBI lineage: Eukaryota > Metazoa > Mollusca > Cephalopoda > Myopsida > Loliginidae > Sepioteuthis > Sepioteuthis lessoniana. The sequence goes on along the minus strand of CAUZXS010003856.1, from coordinate 12,424 downwards.
TAAAAATTGATATATAAGTCTTGATTTTTGGATAAAAACATAAAAAAATAATGAGAAAATATGTTTTTGTATGTCGTGATTTGAATGCCAAAAAATTACAAGAACTTAAAATGCATTTTCTTTGTCATAAACATTTTAAATATTTTCCTGAGAATATATTTTTGTCAATTGGTCATGACAAATACTACCAGTACTTGAGAAGGGTTTTTAGGATTTAATTTGAAATTAAAAGGTACGTTAAAAAAATGGTAAAAATTAATCCTATTTCTCAAGAAATGTTCTGTTGCATGCCCGCAAAATTACAAAAATGCTTTATTTTATCATTTCTAGTTCACTGAAACATTATTTTATTCAAATATATTGATCTTCAAATATTCGTATGCATTTAAAATGACCTAAAAGAAAAAATAAAGGTGAAACTAGTTTTTTGACTAAAACAACGCAATATCTTCAGTTCTAAAAAATTGATCTTCTACCAGGTTTAAATGACTACTCAACCAATATTTGAAATTAAGGCAAAAGTAAGCCCATTTTGGAAAGCTTATACAATCTACTTTTAGCCTTAAAATTTCCCTAAAAACCAAATGTACACTTGAAGTCCACAGTATTTAGGTGCCTTTTTTGTACTCGGTAAGCTTCCATGAATTCCAAACTTAACCCTTCATTTGAATCACAGGGTAGACTGTTCTCATTCCACTGTCCACGCCTTGCGGGTATCTAGCATCAACCATTTTTTAACCTTTGTGAAAGACTATTGAAACCAAGACCAGGGGTTGAATTCACAACCTTCAGGTTGTAGTCTGCTAGGATATTTGACTTGATGCCTTAACACTCTCACAGCCATGTGTCCAGGTGACACACATCTACCCCATTATTTATTTGAATAAAGAGGAAGGTTACTGAGTATGACAAAAGCACCTAAAGGCGACTGGAGAGTATGGTGGATGAAACACTATGAGTATAACAAACAAGATGAGCATAGCAGTCTGCAATGTGTACAGACGGGGGAATTCCTCCCCATGGCATAGTGACTAACATACTAGACTGTAAGATTGTAGTAAGCAAGTTCGAACTACATTGCAGTATTATGTTCACTTTTTGGGAAAGGTATGAACTTCCTTATCCCCCACCCCCAGCTATAGGTTAAATAGTACCAATACTGGCATTCTAAAAGGATGGCTTTGATATTAAATAACCTATGAAGGTTGATATGCCATTAAATAAAGAAACCAAACAAACCAACGTGTATAGAACAACAACAGAAATAGAGATTGATATTGTTGGTTTTGACAATAGAAACAAATTTCAAATTTTAAAAGAGTAAATTATATTCATACATTTCTGTCAATATAGATGTACATTTTTTTTACCAAGCCTTATTTAACTCAAATTCAGAAATGTATCTAAATTGAAATAAAATAAATATTTGTATATATAATTACATACAAAAAAAAAAAAAAAAAATTTGCAAACAAAAACATACAAAAAAAATTCCAATTTTGTTAGAATATATTTTGGCACCAGGGCAACACCAGGTTGCTCTTCTAGCCTCAAATATTTTTCAGTAGAAACAATCAATGAAACATGACGATTCATTATTTGTGTAGGACTTGGTGTCAGTTTTGGATTAGAAAATTGTGAAAAGCTGAAACATACAAGTATTTTATATTTCATTAAAGATGACTGACAAGGAGTATATAAATTTTTTTTCGTTTTTTTTTTAGTTTCTTTGTAAGCACAAGTAAAATTTGGGGGGAACAAAGTGTACACAGGCATTGTCCAAAAGATTGTTTATTCTGAATATTTTCAGCTAATCTAATGAATAATTCCTCCATATACGTCATTCCAAAAATTTCACTTGTTTGTACACAAGAAAATCTAAAATAAATAAATAAAAAATTACAAGAGACTAATTGTCCTTCGTTTTTGATGAAATATGCTTCAAAGAAGGATTGCTGCCCAAATAAACAATAGTCAAATTATACAGATTTCTAAAAAAGAAACATCTAAAAAATTTAACTATATCCTTGAATTTTTCACAAATAATGACCAGTTTATTATATAAAAACAAACATTAGAATCAATCACGTCTTCACATGAAAAAACATGGATGTACATATGGAAAGTACTATATTTTTTAAAATCATTTAAAGTAAATGGCAGCTGGAAAAGAGTCACACACCATCTCCACTACAATAAGGTACCTGATATTGTGAGCAATTCATATAAAAAGAATAATGAAACTGAATTATAGAATTAAACCTCTTGATGAAAACACCCTTGATCTAATCTCTCCATGACACAATAAAAAAAAAAAAAAAAGTAAAAAAAATTTTTTTTTTTAAATGGAAAAAAATATCACATTCATGTCAACTAATTTACATCACAAAATCAATGTTAAAGCAGGTTGACACAACAAATTAAAGATTAAAAATTATTTTAGTAAAAATTCTTTCTTTTGAGGTCTAGAAATCTAAATTATGTATGACTAGTTATATCTTACATTAACAAGGATTTCATCTGATTATTGTAATTAGAGATCTCCTTATTGAATACATTCTTCATCACGTGAGGAAATAGTTTTTCTTTTTGGTTAAAACCTGTATTTAGGTTCCAGTAGGTATGCATTACAAACTTGGTAGCTTACATTAAACCATTTGGTCATCTATAGAATAGAGATAAAGAAACTCTTCCCAATTAGTGATATAGATGAATAGGAAATGATTTTGGTAGCTTTACATCAAACCATTGGCCTAATGAGTAGAGTGTTCGTAAATGGTCTGGAAGACTGGGATTCAATACCAGGTCAAGTCATACCAAAGACTCAAAAAAAGGTACTTGATGCCACCTTGCTTGACACTCAGCATTATAAGGTAAGGATCAAGGGTAAAGTGGAGCAATCCTGGGAATAGAGTAGCACCCTCCCCAATACCTTGGTGTGGTAGCTATTGAAAAGAGAGCCATTGGGTCACCCCCGACTAAGGTTGCCAACTTTACTTTTACATCAAACCATTTTGCCATCTATAGAGGAAAGACAAACTCTTTCCAATTATTAATATAGATGCATAGGAGATGATTTTACTATGAAAATGCATTACAAATTTGGTAGTTTTACATCAAATTATATGAGCCTAAACATTTAGAAACATTTGGGGCTTTTAGCTCTTAAGAGGCAAAAGGTAATGACTTTCTTAAAAGAGTTTCTTTTTCTCCTACTCCATAGAAAATGGATGACAAGTTCAAGTTTTGGGCAAGACTGTTTTCGCTTCATTTTGTACACATGCTTTTGGGAAAGCCATTAATCCATTTCTTCTTCTTCCAGCTATGGGTAAATAGTAGTGAAGACTAGGTTATCTTTGTAGACCTGGAAATGATCTGCAACAGCTGGTACATCTCCACATATAGCTTTTCAGCAAATATTTGTAACAAATGAGAATATGTTTTAGCCTAGCAGTCTTCCCATAAACATTGCATCTGTCAGACTTTTGGAATTCCAAAGTTTGAAAATGGCAAGGATGTTATGTGTGTGTATATATATATATATATATATATATATATACTTATTTATTTTTGAGTATGTATGTGATGTTCACAGGTGTTATGAAAGATCAAAATAATAGTTTTCCCCCTGAGAGTTAATACAAAATAGATGCCTGTGGTAAATGCTTTTCTTGACTGCATTGTATTGGGTTATATGGTACTAACAGAAAGGAATAATCCCTGATCAGACTTAACCAACAGATTTAAACCAAGACAAAATACTTTCACTCAAGCACTCAACCTTTTACTAGTAAATTATACAATACAAAAAAAAGTATCATTTAAATAAAATTACTTTCTTACAACATGAATATTTTTCATCATGCATGTTTCCAAATGGTAACTTAACAGATAAAAGCAAATTTTTGGCATAATCCCAACAGTAAAAATCCTTTTCCTTTTTTTTTAAAAAATCTTTTGTTGTTTTTCAAATAAAAATATACAGACAAAAAATAAACTGCAACACTCTGAATATGTGTTTGAATTTACTCAGTTAAAATGGTTGAATTGTATTAAACAATCAAATAAATGCACAGGTTCCAAATTAAGGGGTATATAAACAGTACTCAGACTCCATGATTGTGCTGTACCCAGGTGAAAATTGGCATCATTGCTCAATGTGTTGCATTTCTATTTTCTGTCAATGTAGATGTACACAATTTTATTTAAAAAACTTGGTTAGCTTGTGTTCAAGCCAGAGAATGGATGACTAAACCTTGGGCAAGTCAAAGTTAAACAGGAAATTTAGTATTCGCTAATTTTCTTTTACTGCATGACTTCATTTCAACTGTTGTTCAAGAAGGCGTATTTCCAGTTCTAATTTGCGTCTGCTTAGTAAGAGATTAGACCGTTCGATAGCAATATTTTCTCGTTCTTCATTCAGTTTTTTCATTTCTAAAACCAGCTTATTATTTTCTCTGAGCAAAAGTTGTTTTTGTAATGTGCCTACAGACAAAGTAGTAGGGTGGTCAAATGAAGCCCCCTGACTAAATTGCGACAGAGAATCATCTTCATCCTCAAGGTATTCAGGATATGGTGGATGCAACAGGGACGTAGGAGGGGCTACTGAGGGTATTGGTTCAGACTGCTGACCCCGATTGTCAGAAACATAGTCACTTGTTGTACTGCCTGATATTTCTTGATTTGTATACACTGCAGGTGGTTCTGAATGACCAACAGTTTTTGAGTCCTTTGAAGAGTCTGTATAAACAACAGTATTTGTTGAAGCACAATTTCGGTCACTATCAGAGGATCCCCCCCTATTCCTTATTACATCATCAATAATAACATCTGGTTTGTCAGGTATAAATAATGGGTTTTCTTCAACTTTAATAGTAACCATGTTAGGAGTTATGCTAGTCAGAGGCATGACTATCTCTCCCTCGGGATAAAAGAAGTAGTCACGACCATAAATGTCTAAAATTTTTTTACTGCACACAGACACATGATCATCAAGGCTGACTGTGTCCTTGAAGCACTGCCACTCGCCAATTTCCCGTTTAGCTCTTAGTAGCAGATCTTTCCACTTATGCCTCACCTCCTCCATCGTACGACAGATTTCACCATTTTCAGAATTCAAGATGTTTGTTATTTCCTGCCATGCTTCACGTTTTTGTCGCTTATTTACTGAGCTGTTGTATTTGCACAGCAGGACGTCTTTACGTGCATCAAAATTCTCAAGCAAGCTTTTCACCTCACTCTTCAGAAAGTTTTTCTTTCGGTTGCGTGTAGATGCCATCATGAGTGTGCCGATCTGTTCTTACCTGAAAATATGAACAGAAGGCAGTGATTGTTTATAAACACAATCAGGAGAGGCAGACTTTGGTCAAATCTTTTTAAATCTTTTAAAATTCCACCACATTGCAAGAAAAAAAAAAAAAAGTTATTTTTCAATAACAATTGAAAACTTTTTGAGAATGTATAAAAATAGCTAAATATCCACACAAACCAAATAAAAACTAAAATTTTATAAATTTTACAGATACCAATGAATAAAAAGTCTGAGAGGAATGGAAGAAATTATGATGTGAAAACCAAAATTGGGTGGAATATTTATTATTTTATGTTTTGTTCTACGAGTTTCTTCAGATAATGATTTGGAAAAAAATTTTTTTCCCTAAAATGTAAAATTTTTACCATTATCTGATGAAGCTTATAAAGAATGAAATGTTATATCAGATAAATCAATACTCTCTGAAATTTTGGATTTCACGTTATATTTTCTTCCAAAGAAGCTAATAATATCTTATGACTGAACTTGTTTATGATAATTCCTAAAACAGGATTTGGTTAATTTTTCTTATGAAATTAACCCTTTGAATCTCTAAGCTCAATATTTCAGACTAAGCACTACTTTCCTATATAAACAAAATACTTTAAGTTCAAGGAGATTCAGTGCCAAGTACACTCACAATTTAAAGATTTATTAAAATTAACTGATTGATAAATTTTTTATATATTTTTCTCCAATTCATTTTTTCTAACCAATATAAATTTAATGAAAATTTATCAATCCATTATATGTAAGTTAGTTATTGTAAATCTTTCATTAAGTGTGTAACCATTCTTATCTAATCAAAGATGTCTAAAGCCTGGAGAAAAGTATGTGTTTTGGGCTCAATATTTTTTCTAAGCTTTGTGACCTCAGGTACAGGTGTGTCTTTCAGATATCCTGTACCTGAGCTAAGTGTTCAAAGGGTTAAAAAGTAATGACAATTTTGCCATTTCAGTAAAATTCAAAAACTCTTCACTTGAATTTTGATCTAAATTATCAAATGCAATTTTTTTACAGTTACAAAAAAAAAAAAAAAAAAAAAAAAAAAATTTGCAATATGGTATAAAGATTGACCAAAATTTAGATTTATTCAAAACTTTCTGAAGAGTTGTTTTTGAAGGTTGAAAATATAAGATTTGCTTGTTAAGTTAATAAAACAATATATGTCCCATAATAGTCGTTACATCAGAATACAAATTTCATACATTAAATGTAGCAACTGTTATGGGATGGAGCTAGCATTATTATTGATGTAGAGGAAATAATTCCCTGTTGCAAGAAATAGGAAATAAAAGTAAATCTTTTTATTTTTAAATTTGAAAATGTTGAAAATTGAGTAAAAATATTCAGGATTTGTAGCACATATTAGTAACACAACAAATATGCAAAGATGAAAAACTACATTAAAAAATTATCAGAAATCATCTTATGAATATTTGTAAAGAATGCTTGGTTTTATTAGAAAATAAAAAGAGCAGGAAGAAAAGAGGGTAAGGAGAATCTATTTTAAAGGTTAGACAATATCATCATTTTTGTCAGTTTTTTTATTTACTTAACAATAATTTGATAAAATAATCCACTGAATTCAAATATTAAAGGTGCAGTTGATGATATTTAAATATGAACATGTAAATATACAAGAGATTTAAATAAAGAAAAATTGATCTCAAACTCGATTAATCTGTTTGGTTGGATTTGATAATATGTCAACCCTTGGGTTATTTTATGCCAAAGATATTGTTTTATATGTAGTGGTACTATTTAGTCTATAGCTGAGGTAATAAGGAGGTTTACACTTTTCTCCAGGGGTATTATTAGTCTGAAAGTAAATGCATAACTGGAGTTTGAACTTGCTTACTCTGATGCCACAGTCCAGCACATGAGCCTCATGATTCTACCTTGAATAATCTGTGTTGGATCTTAAGATCATCAATATCCAAGCAAAGAATTCAAGTCCCTGAGACTTTTCATTTGGCTATGATGTTCAGACAGGCATGCACACAAATTTTTGCATAATAGCATAAATAGCTTTTAAGTCTCCTGATATTTCTATTGAAAATTCAAGTGTAGTTCAGTTTTTCTTCAAGGACAAGGTTGCCATTTATATTTTTTTAAATAACCATTTTAACTTTCATTATACCAGATCAAAAAATAATAGTTTGGCACCAAAAATAGTGCTATATAGGTTAGCTATTAATCCTTGTAGGGTTATTTTATACAAACTTTAGTTGAACAATTATGGTACAAAAATGTACCTTAATAATCATTTCAAACAGGTAAACACTTTATATTTAGTTACAATATCAATATTTAAGAGCCATTGTATTAATGTAGTTCAAAATCATTTGAAACATCATCTCAAACAGATCTATTTGGTCTATGGATGGGACTTTGGAGTAATGACATTGTTCAGTTCTAATATGAATGACCATTTAGGAAGAGTAGGTACTGTAAGTAAACTGTGTATCAGAATAAGGAAATCTTAATAATTAATGATAATAATAATAATACAACAATGATTAAACTTTTGAGAACTTTATTATTTTAAAAATATTTGTTAAAGTAAGCCAATTTAGGGAACCAGTGATGGTTGGTTGGTTGTTTGGGTTTTATAGAATATCAACCTTGAACCAGTGATGGTAAAACCCACAACCAATGACTTCTGAGAATAACTTGCAAGCTGCTGAGCAATAACAGGTCCTTTGTAGGTTTTTATAAAGTGATTTGAGAAATTAAAATATACACATAACTTGAAAGCCATTAGAGGGGATAATATAAATGAAAATTGGTACTAGTAAAAGTTGAGATTTATATTAGAAAGTGATTTTATATTTACCCAACCTTACTACCATGGGCAGGCTGCAACACTGGGTTGATTTTTTTCAGTAGAGTACAGCTGGTTTGAATTCAGAGTTTTCATTCTCCTACACCTATTGTCCTATCAAGGTTAGAGAGCCAAGTCGGCCCTATTATTTACCCATAGGGTGAATGAGATGCAAAATAAAGAGAAATACAAATAGTTTCCCTAGCACATTTCTAATGAATGCCACCTCCACACAAGTGGGTGATGACACATTAACTAGTCATGCACCATTTCATTGACCTTATTTTAGATGCACAAACTTTTATCAAATTGACAAAAATCATTTATATTTAATCATACATTATAAGGTTTCTAGATAGTTCGTTAAACAAAAAATGTAAAATAATTACATAGAATCATTGCTAAGTTAGATTTGGTTGGTTTGTTTATGCAATTACATATCAACCTCTAATGGGTTAATTGATGCAGATATCTAATACAAATAATTTGCAAAGTTATATGGTTTCAAGTATTACTATGTAATAATTTTTTTTATTGATCATGCTTTTGAACATAAATATTTATTTGGGTGTTACATATTTAGCCATGTATCATTCATATTCAAATTCAGTTTATGTTACAGAAACAAAGTTCCAATGTTTTTGTGGAATTTTTTTAATATGAATAGTAAATTCCCATTAGTATCAAAAAGATCTTAAAAATTATTTTCAGAAAATAGTTTAAAACTGTATATTTCTTGATGACTTATTTGCACAGTCAAAATTGTTACCTTAAAACTCATATCTTTAACACAGAATAATCTTATGCAGGCGCTGAAGTACAGCTTGCCTCTGGGTGATAGGAAACCTTCATTAGCCTTGAAGCATACACTATAATTCTGAGGTTTGTCAGTACAAGTTGTATTTGAATGCTGAAAACATCACAAAAATCATCAAGCAAATTTGACTCATTTAAACAGTTTGCATTCCACTAATAAAATGTTCAAAAGCATTTTTGAGATTCTATGTATAGCAGGTGTGTAATTTATGCAGCAGATTTTCTTGTGGGCATATTTTATAATAGATAAGATAAAGATTTGGTGTTGAAAAGGCTAGTAAAAAAATTTAACACCAAATGTATATCATCTTTAATAAAATATGTATACAAGAATGTTAGAAATATTTTAATTGTTGTGGAGGATAGAATTACAAACAAAATTCATCTATTCATTTCAAAAAAGAAAAAAGTCCTCAATTTTTGGTTTATTTGTTTAACAGCATATCAAAGCCTTATGGATTACTAAACACCAAAAATCCTTTATAAATGTTTGATTGTAATTGTAATTATTTTTCAATTTTTCATTGCATTTTTTAAAATTCATCTTTAATCATTTGTTTGCACAGTTATATGATATCAAGTATTCTAAAACAAAAAATTTGCACAGTTGTATGATTTTAAGTAACTAACAATAATCATAAGTAAACAATTATAGCTTCAAGTAACAATTCTTAATACAAAATATTTACAGTTATATGATATCAAGTATTCTTATCCAGTACAAATAACTTTCAAGTAAATCTATTTGACCCATTGATGGGACTCTAACAAGTACTGCATCTCTGGGTCAGAGTGGACCAGGAAGTAATGGCAATGAAGGGGCGCACCACACTCCTTAGAGTTCTGGAAATAGAGCCTCACCAACAAATGCAATTTAGTGTCATATCTAGGACACTCCATGTTTGGGGTAACTATTTCATATTTCTGTCATATCACATACATTAAATTCTTACTAGTACTTTAAGATCAATCAAATGATTTTGATATTCATGTCAAAATTTAATGGTTTCAAGAAAAAGTTAATCTACAAAAATAAGTCATACAAGGGTCAATCAAGAAGTCCATAGCCTGACAGTTATAAACTGAATCTTGATTTTAATTTTTTGTTGTATGATGTTACATCTACAATCGCAAGTAAATTAAGTGCAACGACAAGGAAAAAGATAAATATTTGTTGTTTTTATGAGACTTTAGATTTACTGATGTACCTAAATATATTATGGCATTGTTACAGTTCACTTACATTCATGCACAGCTTTAAGTTTGTGTAATATTATATTAGAAATTTATTCATGTAGGGAAAAAATATCTATAAATAGGTGTGGCTATTAAAGTATGCACAAATAAACACAAGAAAAAGTTTGTTTCTTTTCATAGCTGAAAGCCAAAGATAAACATGTAAAAAACAAAAATAAAGTGTGAGGGAAACCTAAGAAATTCCTTCTCTTTACATCAATAGTGAATCACATTTTTTCTTTTTAGAGTTAATACATTCAGAGAAGGATGACAAAAAGTATTTTCTATCAAGAGACTAATTTAGGGACTTCTTTCAGGGCACATTACATAGACATTACTATAACAAAGTTATATTAAAGGGAATATTAAGGTTTATTTTTTTGCTGATATTCTCCAGATTTTGCACAAGTCCAAGCTTGTATAGAAAGTATCCAAGCTTCTTTTCCTGACAATTTTCAATCATCATTGGTCATCTCCAAGGTTAAAGTTGGAAGTATTTAACAATCCATGTTTTTAAAAAGAGCTTGTAATTAAGAACACCTATAAATAAATATAATTCAAAAGAGAAAACTAATTACATGCAACTGAGAAAGCAAAAAGAAAGCTCTGAAAACCTTGCTAGTTGTTTTGTCACATGAATTAAACTATCTTACTTGGGAATATTATTAATTAATAAATGCACAAGGAAAGTTATATGGGCAATGTAATATACTAGCAATATCAACAGAAAATGAAATCAAATCAAAACAAAAAACATATCTCCTGTACATAAGATAGGAATAATGGAAAGTCAGATACTTTTTTTATTGTAGGTATTTATTAAGGTTTGTTAATTGAAGCATGAAGCCAGGAGTATGGGGAAACCAGTGAGACTCGATCTTATTTATATAGATTTACTACTCCAGCTTGTCATTGTATTCATATAGTAGATGAAAATCGAAAATAATTTAAAACATCTTTCCCACAAAGAATATGAAAAAAAAAAAAATTGAAGAAAATAGGATTATAAATGAATTATCAACTTTAATTTTGAACATGCAAAAATAATATAAATATGCAAAGAATTAAATATTTCTATGGTATGTATGAAATTTTCCATGTATGAACTAACAGTACTAAGGAATTATAACCTTTAAAATACCTTTCAGTGTTTTTTTGAGAATGAGAATGTACATTACTTTCTTGAAAAATGAATATGATTTCAAATGGTTTAAATTTTCTTAAATTGAACAGATATTTATTTGCGATAGGAATTTAATGGAAAAACGTCAATCTGCAACCCGGTGATAAAATATATGTTGCATTACACAGGCATTAACAAAAGACCATAAATAAACATATCCTTTCATATATGCAGAGTCTGAAAAAAGGATATTTTAAAAACATAAACCTAAGTCGTTCATTTTACGGAAAAAATACAACTAAAACTCACAGTACAAATCCTAAATATAACATGTTACTGACAAAAACAACACATATACATTTTATATAAACACAAACTAACACAAATATAAATATATACGGACTCACGCACAAAAGTACGTACCTTTATATATATATATATAAATATATATATACATAAACATTATGTTCAATCAAATATTTATAAAAACAAATATTTGATTGAACACAATAGATACTTTTTCTCTTTTTTTTCTTTAATCCTTTCGAATTGCTGTATTAATCTTAAGATATTCAGCAGGAATTGGTTGATAAGCCGTCTATACTTAGATATTTCATAGTACTTGTATATAAATATATATATTTATTTAGACACACATATATACAGACGCACACACACATATATATATATATATATACACATATATATATACATACACATATATATACATACACATACATATACATACACATACATATATATACATATACATGCATATATATATACATACATATATATATATACATACATATATATATACATACATATATATATACATTCATATATATATATATGCATACATATATATATTACATACATATATATATATACATACATATATATATATATATATATATATATATATATATACATATATATATATACATATAAATACATATATATATATATACATATAAATACATATATATATATACATATAAATACATATATATATATATATATATATATACACATATATATATATATACACATATATATATACACACATATATATATATACACACATATATATATATACCGACATGCTATA